>JAMKCH010085401.1:0-63035 GCA_023653785.1 Ophioderma brevispina
GTTTTTCTAGGAAGAATATTATGTTCAAATTATAATCATTGCTATTTTATGTAATTAAATCACACAGATATTTGGATGGTATCATCATCAAAAATATCAACAAGAGGATTTTTCGAAATTTAACAGCTTTAGAGCATGTGTGAGTAATTGATGGGAGAAAACTCCACACTGGTTAAAAAAAAATCCGTAAATTTACGGAAATTTCTGGCAGCAGTATTTCCAGACATTTTAGGGTAAATTTACAGAAATTTCTGTCAATTAACGTAACTTTGACAGTAATTTTACAGAAATTTGTCTCATATTACGGAAAAAAATGTGTATTTTAACAAAAATTTTCCGTAATTTAAAATTACGGAACCAAAAAAAAAAGTCCGGAAATATTGCTGCCAGAATTTTTGAAATATTTCCGTAAATTAACATTTTTATGTTTTTGTTTTTTATTGTTATTGTTTTCTCAAACAGATTTTCCGTAAATTTACGGAAAATCTGTTTTCTTAATTTACGGAAATTTTTAACAGTGCAAATATACCGTCTCTGGCTAAATTAGTTTTTTTATGTTTTATTAACTTAAGCGAATTTTCTGGAATTAAACTAATAGTATTGAATATTTTCCCACCACTTAATGGCAATACAGTTTAATTTTGTGGTAATCTGCTATAAAGGGCAAAAACTGATATATTAAAAGTCACTAACTGGAAAAGGGTGGAAAATGCAATAACACCGTTGTGTTTGTCTGCTTATGCTGATTTCAAAATTAGTGTGCCGTATGTGTGGTAGCTATAAGCCAAAAACGCTTCAAGGTCATCGTGTAGCCAAACGTTCAGAGTGCTCCGATTTCGTTAAAACTGGTGGCAAATTAATCGTTTAGTAATTTTGAAATAAGACATGTTCGTTTAATCCATGTGAGGCAATTCAGCCTGTACTTTAAGACTAAAAATGCCTACCCCCATGGGCTGTGTAGACCTTCAACAGATTTTGCTCTAGAAATGTGTACTGGAAAGTAAAAAAGATGTTTATCCTTTAAATGAAAAGTATTTAGTGCTAGCATTTTCTCAGCACGTTTGAGGAGAAAATAGGAAATACTTCCATGGGTATGCATAAAACCAAGTATGTAATCCATTTTTCATAATAAATATTTGCAAATTTCAAGGTAAATACACACCTACGTGGACAAATGGCAGCGCTCATGCCTGTAACGTACGTATGCAAAAGAAGGACCAACCACCTATATGTGCCACAACATATTGTTTGCCGGTTCCAGCAGGTTATTTCCAGTTGCAACCGGTTTCCTATTGTTCTAAACAATGAATCGCGGTTCAACCGCCCGTAACCACTGGTCGACCGGCGGTTGAGTTTTGAAGCTTCCCCTTCCGATTTAATGAGAATATGTTACTTGGATATCTGAAGTTTTCTCTAATGGGCCGAATTATTAAAAAGTAACAATTGGTTACTAATAAACTTGATAACTAATAATCAAAAATTCAACAATTGCATAATATTTTCTCCTGTTCGTTGAGTTGAGTCATTTCACGGCAGGTAAACTATGTTGAATGGACTTTTGTGTGCCCTCCATACCATCCAAACATACAAGAATCGAATACATGCATCTAGTTCTGAACATTTCAGATACTGATTTGAAACTACTTGGTAGTCTAGGTTGGTAAACCTGAGTAGAAAATAATCTTTCCCTAGAGGCATCCAAATTGGAAGGCTTCCAATTTGGATGCCTCTAAGGAAAGATTATTTTCTACTTATACTTCTGCAGCTACTTCTGCGGGTAATTATTTTGCATACGCTAGACGCTTGGGTTATTCTGAAGACGTGTCTGACCAAGTTAACAAATTGACCTTCTGTGCACATGATGCAAGTACCCATTAGGCTGACAATAAGATTTTAAGAAAGTAAATACCAGTAGAATAAAAGTATAAGTTAAGAAGTAAAAGGAGAAAGTTGTACATATCAAATCGATCTCCTGCTTTTGGTTTTTTTATCCAAGCAAAAAAAGTATAGGCAAGTACTTACTAGTAATTCTTTTCATGCATACATGGATCATTGTAGTTAAAATCCTATTTATTAGAGAAATTCCTATCAGAGGACATTTTGGAAATGTGAGGACATTTTTAGTGTCCTCACATTTTTTACCAATGTTTAATAGAATCAACCTCTATATATCAAGATTACAGTTTATTCCGTTATAAGTGTTTAAGACAGTTATATAGAGAAATGTATACTGTTTAAGACAGTTATATAGAGAACTTTATACTGTTTAAGACAGTTATATAGAGATATTTATAGTTTAAGACAGTTATATAGAGATATTTATAGTTTAAGACAGTTATATAGAGATATTTATAGTTTAAGACAGTTATATAGAGAAATGTATAGTTTTAAGACAGTTATATAGAGATATTTATAGTTTAAGACAGTTATATAGAGAAATTTATAGTTTAAAATAGTTCTATAATGGAATAACCCTATATAGAAATAAAGTGCCTTCACTTAGATATGGGAATTTCACTATATGTGTTTTGACAACTGTAATGTCATACATGTCTAATATCTAAGAACTCATTTTTGTTTTGCTTTCTTTCTACTTCATCCAAACAGGTCATTTTCCAAATTTTCTTACTGCCGGTATGTGCCTCACGTTCGTACTTGCCTACCTCGGACAGACGGTATATCTTCTTTTGAAAATCTTTTGCGTAATATGGTTCTCAGGGTGTTTGTGTGGACCATAGCGTTAATCACCAGCCTCGGTAACCTTGGCGTGTTCATCAGCAGGTTAATGATGAAAGCAGAGAGCCGCCTTCATTCTCTCGCTGTCATTAATTTATGTGGTATGTTTTTGTGAATTGTTTAAATATTTCTTCTTAAGCAATTAGAATGCAGCTCTGTTGCTAAATTCCTGAAAATAGATGACAGATTTGTGATTCATTTTAAAGAAATTTCTAGGCTAAAGGTTATGTAACATAGATGTTAGAATAATATAAAGTGTCCAAGGATGGGCTGGAATTGGATAAAAAGTGTGAATTTTGGTAAAACGAAACAACACAATTCCGAAATAAGGATTAAAAAATCCTGAATTCTATGTGAAGTATTGTGATAATGCTTATTTGCTAATTGCAATTCAATGCATCATTCACATTGCAAGGCATTCCGGAATTTGGAACCTTATTGAAAATTTCAGAGTTAAGCACAGGGTTTAGGATAGTCTGATTTCAGTAAAAACTATTTTTCTAATTATTTAGGGATATGATCAGATTTTTAGTTGGTGTTTCCTTTTTTACTTATCACACCCCCCTACTGTAAAGAGTTTACATTTTTGGACTTTGTCAAGTTAACATGTATCAAAGTAATATTATCTCTTCACATTCTAGCCGCCGACTTCATCATGTCTATATACTTGTCACCATAGCTAGTCATGACGTCAGGATCGTCACAATTACAACAAATTACGCGCTGGAGTGGATGGAAAGCTGGAGTTGTAAATTCTCCGGTTTTCTCGCCATGGTATCCGGCGAGGGTTTCGTCCTTATTCTGACATTTATTTCCCAGTGGAAAGATGCCTTATCTAGTAAATATTTCCTGAACCGAGTATAAACGGGCCAGACAAAGGAGCTGATCAACGGTATTGTCCATGATATGCTCTCTGGTCTCACCATTGGCTGGATACAGCTTGCAGCGCCTTCTTACTTTGGAAACTTTTATGGAAGTAATGCGTGTGTTTCCCGCGACATATTTACATGATCCGTCCACAAAAGGAGGGGAAGATTCGGCATTTGTCTTTCTTGCCATCAACGCCACTGCAGTTTTGCACAATAATTCATTGCCTACATAGGAAGTTGTTCACAAATTCTTTGTGTGGTTTATTTTATCGCTTCCCTCAAGAAATGGCAACTGGGTTTTAAACGGGTGTAAGAGATATGAGAAACCATGCAGAGTGGCCTATATACCCGCCTATATAGTTTGCCCTAAGACATGCGAAATGAACCGGGACCGTATGCCACGAGGTTATTGGGTAGGCACTGAAATTGAATGATGCGTCAGCACCAATGAAGACACCAATGGGACGATGGCCATGGGACTCTGATCTCTAGGACGCTTTAATTCATGACACCGAAACTTCCTGATTGCCAGTATCACTGGTAATGTGTGGGACATGTCCTTCTATGGCTATGCTGTTGTTTTGTTTGTCTCCATCGAGGGCTAGGGCGAAAACACCAAGTGTAATCATAATAAATTACTTAAAATCATATAACCGTCTTGTTCCACGCAATAAAAACTGGCACATTTCTTGGAAATGAATAAAATGTCACTTCAATTTATTTCCCCAAGTCTCAGTGACCAATAGATACACTAGACTTCAGCAAAACAATGGAGCTAAAGATTATCAATACCGACCAGATGTGTTAGAAAAACACTTCAGATTCCTTTTGATCTGGGAGTGACGGACCATTGTTATATTGTTCGCGGTTGAAGAGATCAGGTGTTACCGATTTAGACGAAGTATTTTTAAAACGGTAAACACAAATACAAAATCCTCATTACATATAAGTACTCTTGAGCTTCTATAGTGCGATGTTCAATTAAACTTTGCCATATGTTTCATCATGTATTCGCAAAAGAAGAAAGACAACAAAATCATCATGAACAGAATGTTGCTGGGTAAGATTTGAACCCTAACAACTTTGTGCAGAATTAAAATCCTTAACTTATTGCGTAACTACATTTCTATTCAATGAACGCGTTTTCAGATTAAAAAAAAATAGGGTCAACGACCTAATATTATAATGTAAACTGGTTAGTTATTGAAAGAGGACGGGTATTTTGTTACTCAACACGATCGTGTAGGTGATAACACCTGACTATAACAAATGGCCCGCAGACCGGCCCAATGTAATATCTTTTAGTTAATGGTTTGCCTGAAGTATATACACATCCACTGGTCCTGATATTGGAAAAGATAAATTGAGGTGATATTTTATTCATTTTCATAAAATGTGCAAGTTTTATTCGCGGGAACAGACAGTGTATATTATTTTAATCATTTATTATGAAATTACACTTGGTTTTCCCTAGCCCCCGATCGGGACAACAGAATTGGTTATATAGTTGGTTGTTGGTCACGCCCATAGTCTATGGTCTATTAAGGACGTTCGTGGTAGTAGATTGGAAGCGTGATTCTCTGTGCTAAGGCCCAACGCACATTCCTCCCGCTCATTCAGCGGGAGAAATTCCCCCGCATTCTTGTTGCTATGGGCTTTATATTAGGGGTGGGCAGTTACATTTTTTTTTAAATCCGAGTGGGATTCTATGGCATTTTGGCTCCTGAAAAAGTATCTAGCAAGTTTTTTGGCACTGAAGATAAAATTTTGGGTTGGTTCTATGGATTGTTAAGTTTTGTACATAAAGTCAATGGGGATTTTTAGGTTCAATTAGTTATTTGCCAATATTGCCACAAAAACCTAATGCCACTTGTACATTCACATGTGCTAGTTCTTACCTCCCTTTGTAAAACCATAGGTTTTCCAAAATAACCAAGATCATGATGTCTAGAATAAAGAACAAATGTCTTTACCTTGCAGAGGGTATGTAGTCCCTCATTAGCACAGCTACAACTTTCCCTACTGGTTTAAATTATTTATAGAAACGGAATACAACCTCTTACACACAATGAGTTGCCTGCTACTATATCGTGTGTCCCCAAAAAACGCAACACTTGTGACAGGCGCCATAAGTTTTGTCACAAAAAACACATGACTACATATTCTTTATTGTAAGGTAAGATGGACTGTTGCTAATATCCCTGAAAAGTTCATAAGGTAGAGTCATATTTTTTAAGATTGACCCCAGAACTTAAGTAACGCTCAGGACCCATTTAACCAAATTAGTGCTATTACCTACCAAATACGGCTAAAAAAAAAAAAAAAAAAAAAAAACAAACAAAAAAAAAGAAAAAAAAAAAAAAAAAAAAAAAAAAACACTCTACGTTTTACGCCCAAACCACCAATATGAATCTCTAAGTCCAACTACATTTCCCTTTTTTAAGACAGCTGCTGCAACAGATATTAACATTATGACTTGTTTCCATTGGTACTAACATCTAAAAACATCATTTTACACAACTAAAAGATCGAATTAGATGTTGATCAACAACTCTGCTCGTATTGTCCAAATAAGACAGCAGTGGATTAGATCTAATCAGTCATCATTTTGTGACGGCACCCAAGTTTATTTTAACCCAAATTTAATGAACAGAATGAATATTCTGATATTGTTATTGAGTGTTTTGTGAAATACATAGGGTTTTGACTTTCAAAAGTTTGAGAATGTACCATTATTTTATACCGAAGCATTTGCAGCCCACCGTCATTTATCCATTTTATGTGGAGTTTGTCTATGACTAGTCATAGTTTTTTATACGTCTTGAAACATATTTTATCACCACAAATTAATGTTTTATAATTATAGTTTAAGTAATAAGTTATGTAAATGCAGTCATTTGAACATAAACGTATTCTGCAAAATTTGGGCAAGTAATGTTGATTGCAATCAAATATGTATTTGCATTGTTTCATTGCCATCTGTGTGGTTACACTCCTCATTGTAATATCAGGATCTTTCAGTCACAATCTCATCTTACCTTAACACAAAGAATAGTAGTCACGTGCTTTTGTTCAAACGTATGGGCTTGTCCCAATGTTGCGTTTTTTTTGACACACGGTATATTTTATAATAGTACTTCACATGTACATGCTGGTATGACACACCCCAGTACCATTCACAGGTATTAGCAAGTTATAACCGTTTGCAAAGGCTTGACTTCAACATAACTCCTTCAATTTTTCAACTCAATCACGACTAGGTGTTTGTTTGTGGTCTGTTTCTGTGCATGTGCCTTGCCTTATGAAGAGAATTTGGAAAAATATATATTTTCTGCCATTGAGAATAAATTTGCTAATTTTCTTTGACAATTAATTTGCCTAAACCTAAAGCACCTATTGGTCCGTTTCTAGCAAAATCCAGGATAATATCATGTTGTTTTGTTTTTTCTCCAAAAAGTAGCAGAAAAGTCCTATGACTTGAGTACAAACTTAAACTCCACGCAACCAACCTAAAATTATCTGTGTGAAAAGGCTTGCCTGATTCATTTTCAGTAACCAAAATGGCCATAAATATGCTCCTTTTACAAAAGATTTGTAAAAAAGGTTCATACTTGCCCACCCCTCATTATAGACTATGTTGTTTTATCACGACACAGATACTCGGGTCGTAAAAAAAAATATTTGACCCTGATTGTGTGCCGCCATGTTTGAATTTTCAAGTAACATATATCTAACATATGAATATCATCTTAAAGCTTAGTTATTTATCTTTAATTTGCTGCAAAGCATCATTCACTTGGTTAGGTATAGACCGATTTACAGTCGTTTGAATGAAGCAGTCGGTTTTCTGCACTGTCAACGGAATCACATTTGCTTATCGGACGCGTGCATTCAAATGGTAATCCGTGGATAGGTGAAAAACCGACTACTTGATTCAAAAGACTTGTAGCTCGGCCTAGTACTTAACCGATTGGAATATCTTCAGCAAATTAAAGATAATAAATAGGCTTTCCGATGAATCTACATACCGTATATATGCCTTATTTAAAATTCAAAATGGCGGACAAAATCCGGGTCAAGTTTGTATAGTTTTTATTCATGTCTGTTTTCGAGGTATGGTTTCACTTGAAAAGGATGTGTAGATGTACGAAATTTGAAAAGCCGAAAATATAGTAGAGTAGTTTTATATTGCAGATAACAGCTGAAAATCTGGTAAAATAAATTTCAAATAACCTAAATTTCATGATCCCCTTTTGATTATTAGTATATTAGTGATTGATTCGAACGAAACAGAAGTAATTTTTATATTGTTTTTGGTTGTTAATTAAAAAATGAACTGCACGTTTTTCATGTTTTTTCGCAGTAAATTTATTTTCTGTTGAATGTTTCACCTTTTTTAGAAATTTATTGAAATATTGGTCTGATCTGCTACAATGAATTCTTTTTGCTTTTAATATTTTGGTTAAGGTCATTAACTAAACAAAGTTACCACAATTGTGTGTTTCGTGAGAATTCCACAGCTATGGGGTTAGTTTTACGATGAAACTCTCACGCGGTGTTAACACTGGCATAGTAATCAGTGCATAAAGCGTGTTGTAAAAGATATTCTTATTTTACAAAGTAGCCTTAAAGAAGGCATCTTCCCGGATTCTCATGGGGCTGGCAAGCTTGACCATCTCTCTTTATTTTCAACAAAACCACTCTAGCCACTGACAAACAGAAATATTTGCTTTCACATCGATATGAATTTAAGAGATGAAGTGAAATCCAACTAAACATTGGGTGTTTGTTTAATATCGGTGCCTTTCGGTCAAAATGTTAGTCTGTTTCAAAAGCAAACAACAATTTACCCTTGCTTTGTGAAAAGCAAATCTTTTAAAGATTAACAAGAAGACAGTTGTGTTTTTATTCATATGGTGTAGAGGAACATTTCCGCCGTTTGTTGATATATACCTATATATTTTGGTACAGTGTTTGCATTTCAACTCACTTTGACAAAATACTTATTCTTGCACATCAAGTTTTGTTTTCCACAGAGAACACTAGTTGTTGTTTTTGTTGATACTTATGCTTTTAAAGGGTCATTTCGCGATCCATCGCCGCGCCCTTCTCCAAGAAGTTGAGTATTATAATATCATCTGAACTGTTAACCTAGGTAGTTGGATAGAACTCAGAAAGAAGCGTCAAAGTGGGTAATAATGCAATTTTCAGAATGTATAGATCATGATTCCTAGCGTAAGAATTCATAGTTTGTATAAGGGGATTAAATTTCTGAAATGCTTCAATAAAGTTGAAACGCTTCAATAAAGTTATGCAATGTCACATATTCTTCCACAAGTCCAAAGGAGTAAAAATTCGTTGTCACGTGTCAGTAGGTTGCCTAATTAACAAGGTATAGGTCAAAATAGGACAAAGAATAACAAATATTTTGTACAGGGGTGAAATTTTTAAAATAATTTCAATTGAATTTAGACGTTCCGGGTACACACTTCTGTGTTTTTCATAGGAGAGAGTACTCGTACTCCTGCCCGTTTTACTATCGCTAGGCTTTATTTAAACAGTCTTTGTTCTTTTGGCCTCTGTTTGGATTTGTTGAATTGTTTCGATATATGCTACAGGAATGTTCAGAAGCATTCAGAAGACAAGAAAGGCTACTGCTCATATCGGTCTACGAGGTGACATGAATTACGCCAAGCGTTTCTTCTTCATCGTGCTGACCGACCTCCTGTGCTGGTTACCAATAGCAATCCTCAAAGTAATGGCCTTATGTAACTTCCTTGTATCAGGTAAGAATATACAAGACTAATTTTCAAACTGTGTACAGGTCTAGACGGATCGATCATTTATTCCAAAACGAAGTCAAAGACAAGCATTTAACTATAATTGCATAGAATTACTTGTGGGCTTAAACATTTGAAGAAAAAATCGTCTATGGTTACACAATAAAATAAAATTTGGCTGAAAATTCAAGATGCCGGCCGTAAAGCGTATTGTTTTAGGTTCGTACAAAAATAGTCATCAGAAGAAAATAAAGTGGAAGACAAGCCATTGACATGCTTCATGTGAAAGATAATTGGATAATGATTACTTTAAGACTCCAAAAATTGAAGGGAAAAATTGTCTTTGATTTCGAAATCCACAAACTCTAGGAAATTTGGTCAAAAATCCAAAATGGCGGATATGCAATAAATTATCAGTGCATGCCGATCCCTGTGCGATACGATCACGTTCTGGTTTCGGTGTAGGTTAGCGAGAATGACATAAATCATCTGCTGCAAAACTATACCCGTCTTTCAATGTTCTTGGTCACAAAATCCCATTTCCCATGGTACAGTTCAGTTGATTTCATTACTCGATTCCCATGGCACAGTTCGGTAAATATGATACATACAGCTCACAGAACTGTATGCTCTGTGAACGAGCATAGAGTGCATTGTATTGCGAGATCAGTGAAAAAATTGCTAGAGATTTTAATGCATTACATAATAATCGTTTGATGTGTATTTTGTTGTATGGGCACGCTCTTCAGTGGAAAAAAAGTTTGTATCACTTGGATGATGTTTCAACAAGAATAGAATTTATTCCGTATTGATTACAGTTGAATACCTCCCGCTGGTTGGGTCGGTGAAATACGGGTAGACGTTTCATACAGAAGTCCCATGGATGCAAATGAGGTATTACAATTGATTCCATCATGCGCTGTATGACGTTGAGCAGTAGCGCTTGACGGAATGAATGGCAATACCTCGTTTGCATCCATGGGACTTCTATATAAAACGTCTACCGAAATACGCACGTCCCAACCCTCCAATGATTTTAAGAGTCATTTGGTCAGGCGAACAATCAGGAGGTGGCGGCCATTGGCGAGAAATTCACATCCTCAAATCTTAAAAAGAAAAAAAAAACGATGTTGCCAAGCAATAGTTTCTTATTCCAAAACCGTCGGAGTTAGAGAGTCAACTCACTGTAAGAGTTATATCCGAATTTTTATGCATGAATAACGGACAAGGGCAAAATCGTATCCATGAAAACATCTAAGACCGAACCGCAGCGGCATCAAAGCACCCAAATCGTTTAGTGGTGTGCAATCTGAATTGCTGTAATTTATTTTGATTCATTTGGGTGAGTCGTTATATTGAATGAGGCTTGGCCGCCATCATATGGGGAACATCGGTCTGAGGGAGTGCCCCATTGACGGATCCAGTTATTATCAGCAAGCAGAGTTATTTATTCTCAGAACGCTTTACCCAAGTACGATTATCGTTGCATCAAGTGGATCGTTAATACTTAATCCCCAGCTAATATTCATGCGTTCTTGAGTAAAGAGTTAGGGGAAACAATATATAGAAGGTGTTGGTTGATAACACGCAGTTTTTAACTCTGCTTTACCTTCTGCCAAAGAGGGCTTACTTATCAGTGCCATTATTACACACCACATTTATTTGACAACATAATTGGTTTTGGCTTATGTGATGGCAATGTCTATCTATCGTTCCGCCTCTCTGAAATTCGTCGACAATGAGGTTACAGAGACATGAGGACATTTCCAGAAAAAGCGCTCCCATTTTTTTAGAACCTGGGTTTTTGCATATTTGGAATGCTTACCAATGTATTAGATCACTCCTGAAGTGAATAAGATGATGATTTAGTATTTTCTGTCGTGCACGACAGAAAATCAAAGCACGGTTTTCTATAGGGACAATTACGATAGCGGGCGAGTTCAAAACAAAGTTCGCGGTTTTCTTTTGTACTAGTTTGTCCAAATACACATTCGAAACGCTCTCGGTAGGTGGTCTACAACCGATCAAGTGCAATTTATGAGAAATTCGTATTCTCAAAAAAATCTCCCCCTGTCACTTTAAGAATAAGCGCAAAGCTCTGTTTCTAGGAAACTGCAGTGGACTTTAATGGAACATATATAATGCTGGTTGAGGTCTACTAGGAGTCTCCTTGCAAAATAGGTCAAAGGTTAAGTAGGGTCATTTGAGTACAGTCCAGTAACCCTCGACGTTAAAATACTTCTTTCAGACCCTATAAAGGCCAATTTAAAGTTTTATATTGTTTTTTTCTAACGCATCGCCCATACAATCATCCGTAATGGCGGGTTACCCTTCATTTATTTGTTTCTACTTGTGAACCTTCTTCAGAAACATTATACGGATGGATAATATTGTTCGTCCTGCCAATAAAAACAGTGCATGAATCCCTACTCTACACCCATGAGCACAACGTCATTCACGCAGTGGTTTCACAAGCAACTAAAACGAGGCAAGTGTCAGGCGACGGGCACAAATGGATATCTGAGCTGCAATCCAGAGCTATCCAAAAGGACTGAAGGTGGGTGGGTTGTTACCTGTAAGTCCTTCAGGCGGGGCGCCGTTCTCTGCGGAAGCCATTGTTGCCACCATTAACCAGAGAGAGCCTGTTTTTACTTAAAATTTCCTTTATCATATATATAGATACAAGTTCCTTCCGGTCGGAACAGGTGGCTCGTTTATTTTGAATAAGGTCATTTCATCTAAAACCATCAATCCTTTAGATATTCGTGATAATACACAGTTTGCAAATTGAATATACGTCAGGGGAAATGGGATCGGCATCTCTGGTTACATGGTAGTATATATAGTTTTCACTTTTGAATGAAATAAACATGTGCTTGTTGATCATGATCATCTGTTATCTTGCTATATTAAATTGCATGTAAATACTTTACAGGGCGATTTTTTAAAAAAGTGGAACAATTATTTCATATCCCTAACGTCCCTAGAGGAAAACCAACCTGACGATCACCGCAAAAAAGCAGATAGCATTTTTTTTTTTTTTTAGAAGATCTAGGGACAAATCCCTAAAACAAGGCATATGGGTCCGCTCCGTGATTTTTGAAAAAGTATAAAAAAGGGCAGTCAAGGGACGTTACGGATATAAGAAACCTATATAGCAGCAAGATTAATTACGGAATGGAATTTTATTTATTAAAATACTCTTTTCAGTTAAAAAAGGATTTCAATTGTTCTACATGTTGAAATCTTATCACTATTTAAACGAAATCGCCTCGAAAATGTGATTTACAAAAGAATACTTGTTTTAGCAAATGTACAGCCTGCTGCTGCATCAACATAAGGTTTAAGTTCAGTTTGTGCGTTTTCAAAACTATTTGTAACTTTTAAAAGGAGGTTTTATTGTTGGTGGTGTTTGAAGACAATTATAACGACCTTTCTGGTACTTTCAGGCGAACCTGATTTTAGGGGAATTCGTTTAAATAGTGATAACAGGTAGAAGCATTTGAAACACTATCCTCGCATAAAAGTATTTAAATAAGCGACCTTCCATTACATAATTAATTTTGGTGCTTTATATTGTTATGTATATAAAACGATATTTGTTTTTGAGTTGCACTTTTTTGTCTCGCCCTGTATTTGCTAGTTGCTCATAAATCTCACAAATCTATCAATCTATCTACCGCCCTACCTATAATTGTTGTTATCTTTTAATCTGGCGAGTTAGGGTGGGTGTGTGAAGGTGTGTACGTTTTTTCTGTGTGTGGGTGTATATCAAATAGAGTTGTAACTGAAGTGCGAAACACCACTTTATTGAGGGATCATTCAAATGGTGCATATTTGATGCACTTTAGGTTGAAAGCGCTAAAGGTGAAAGGTGGACATGGAAGGATGTGCTCAGACAGGCCATTACAACATAGTTACCATATCCTTTGGTATCAAAAGCGGTACACCAACGCATTCCAGAATTGTCTCGACATTCGTATAGTGTTACATTTGTGTGTATGTGAGTGTGTATGGGTGTGTGTCTGTGTGTGTATGTGTGTGTGTGTGTGGGTGTGTTAGTGTATGTGTGTGTGTGTGTGGGTGTGTTAGTGTATGTGTGTGTGTTTGTGTGTGTGTGTGTGTGTGTGTGTGTGTGTGTGTGTGTGAGTACGTGTGCGTGAGTACGTGTGTGTGAGTATGTGTTTGTTTGTGTGGGTACGGATACACAATGTCTTATGGGGACGTTTTCAAGCCTTATGGGGACGTTTCTTTCTTTATGGGGACTTTTTTAAAATTCTAAGTCCCCACAAGCTAATTAATATGTAAAAGTCATAGAAACAGCCCATCGCTGTAAACTGCAATATCATATTGCAGTTTATTCCGTTAAAGACCGCCCGTCACCCAAATACAGTTTGAGACAGTTATCTAAGAAACTGGCTCAAAATATATCACTAAAAAGCAAAAACAATCTTACCCTCCCCAACCCCCATACCCCAATAGCACTTTAACTGACTAATAGTCTAGAATATACTTTCTATGGTGTCAGAAAAACTGTGTAAGGTCCCCACAAGACATAAAAAGTCCGTATGGGTGTGTGGGTGCGGGTGTGTGGTGTGCACGTCCAAACATACATTGCTAATGCATTATTAAATATATATTTCCTTAGCATGAGAGGAAGCGATTGCAAATGCATGCTCTTTCAGTATGAACGTAATACAATAGCAGGAAAAAAAAAACTTTTTTTTTCAGATATATAGCGCAGTACATAACACTCAGATATTTGAGTCCCCAACTCTAATAACTCTTTACCCTTTGGACTTGGTTCAGGTGATCAAGATGTGAAATGTTACAATACGATTTGTACATCAGTGTACAAACATCCGAGAATTTTCAGTTCCAAATTGAGGTCATGATTCATTTCATAATTTGTTCTCGCTACCAACATTATTCGCCCTTGAAGGGACACAAGGCGATTTTCTAAAGATATACATTTTTTTATAATACCTCCTGGTTGGAAGAAAACCTAACGGGAATGTTCCAGAGATACGGTTCAACAAGGTTTATAGGACAATAAATGGAATGGACTACAACTTTTCTGTAGACTAATCTTCGAGTGTTTTAGAATTGAAAATAGGCGATTGTTTGTAACATAATATAACTTCATTTTTATGTATACGATGTTGAAAATAAAAAAAGAAAACGACCAAAGCCCGGTCAACACAAAATGATTTGATCTGCAAGGCAATTAATATAATAGAAAAAACTTAGATATATGCTTCTCGTTATCACAACCATCTAATCAGGAAGTTCCTATTTTAAGACAATTGCTTCGCATTCAGCGCATTCACTTCTTCATAAGTTAGTAACCTTTGCATTTAGCTTTTTTGGGGATGGACTTGTGCTCCGCATACATCAACTATAGCATGTTCACTGATTTTGATCAGTGGTCATTGTCATCTGGTGTCAAAATTAGATCCAATTTTTAAACATGCTCAAATAGCAAAGGTGCAATTATATTGGCCTCAGTGAAAAAAATAAATAAAAGTTGTGACCTTTATCTTATGGTTGTAGGGTCAAAAGTCAAAGTAGGTCAAAGGTTAAACATGCTTAGCCAATAAGCATTGCTGTACTATAGATTCTGTTTTCATTGATCGCGTCGTAATCTGTCATTCCGCCTTTGGCGGTTTACCATTTTGTTTTATTTTAGTTGTTTTTTTTTTCAACTTCTAACAGGTGACTTCGGTATATGATGTTGATCTTATCCATATTATCATCATTGACATTACTGTCATCTTCATTATAATCATTATCTCACCATTGTCATTATCAGAATCATCATCAGCTTCATCGGCCTTTAACATCAGCACCAACATTATCATCAACATAAAGAGTAACAGAAACCTTTGAAAATCAAAAACACCAACAACCAACAGAAAAGTCTTTTAACTTACATGTTTAAGCAGCAAAGTGCATGTCAGATTCAAAATACATTGCGCTTGCTTCTGCATATGAATAGGTTCTTTCGTCGCTCTTTTGTGGTAATGATAAAAGCTAAACAATATCTTAAATTGCTCTATACCATCTTTTGCAAACGGGCTGATATTATTCTTTCAAAAAAGGATGTGTTTTAAGAGCAACTCTGTCACATCTATTGCACGAAACATTTTTAAGTAATAATATCATTTTGCATTCATTTCAGCATGAAACTAAATGGGAGTCAATGTAACACATTGAAGATACCGCATGTCCCTCGATTCAGCCTTTATTATTATTATTTCGAACGGTGCTCGAACATTCTTTAATCATCACGACCGATTGCAACTCCGTTAAAACTAATAACCCAAGAATTTGCTACTAATCATTAATGACATACCGACAATGTGCCTTACTATCGGTGTCATAAGTATCAAACATTTATGTTTGAACCGTCCAATATTCCGTTTGTATCATACCTTTTGGAGTGCTGGTGGGTCAAGGTGTTTAAGGAGTGTAATTTGACCTGGGATATACAGTTCTTCTGCCCACCTTGGAAGCTCGGTTCGCTATTAAGGTTTGACTTCGGAACCCGACCACTGGTTAGACCAATGACAACCATCGCCATTTAAACCGCGTATATATTGTTGATAATAATTAAAACGCGGTTTAAACTTCACCTCGCGCCAGTTGTTGCCGGATGACCAGCGGTTGCGTTCTGAAGGCATACCTTTAGTCAGTGATAGAAATTAAAAAAATGTTTTGCGTCTGATAGTTTTGGCCAATCAGAGCAGCGCACAAGGTGATTGATTTTACAAGACGTGGAGGCGGGGTTAATTTCGTAATTACGTGGCCAGTCGCAGTTCGTGTCAAGCTACATCTACGCAAAAACGTTTTCTTAATTTCTGTATTTCACTCTAACCATGATCTTAATCAGGTAAACAGGTAGATGAGCCAATCCATTTCCGTATCAGGAAATTGATACCTGATCATATCTTTCGAATTTTGAACTCTTGTTAAATATTATTTCACAGGAATTGTGTTTTATTCCCCTGGCCTTTAATGCAGATGGGGATATTGCCAAAGTGTATTTCTTATGTGTGTATGGCGTATGTATGGTAGTCTTTGTATTCCATTTTATTTAGGTTTTCTGTTTAGTGCTTTCATATGACAATTTCAACTACATTGTCAGCCATACATTGTTACGTAGGACCTCGGATTGGCTAAAATTTCAAAAAACGGTACCTTAAAAACGAAAGTTCGTAACATGAAATGAACATGAAATTTGGCACAGGTAATAAGCAGGCCTAGATCTAGAGCACTATGAACGCGGATTTGTGAAATCATGCTTCAAATTTAAATTAAAGTGCAAAATGTCGTGGTTGGACGCTTCCTGGTTGCCATAGCAACCGTATTAACAATCGCGCTTCATAGTGCCCTGTGTATCTTCATCCCACACATACCACCCAAGTTAGATACCAGTTGCATTTCTTTAGTTATCATTATTTAAGTGTTCAGCCAATCAAATGCCCTACATGGTTATCATGGCAACCAGGACAATATTTTACACATTTTTCGAACTTTTTCAATAAGGGCTTTATAATACGGTATATGACACAAACATGTCATCATCCGGGACCGGGGACATTGAGTAAATTAATCTCAAATTTCAGGTCTGAAGACCCCCACCCCCTTACACTATCTCATTTTTAGCCATTTTGAAAGGCAATTTTGTGTCAAATGTCATCCTTAAAATAAGATTACAAAAAGACAATAGTTGAATTACAAAAGGACAATTTAACCATGGTTGACACTAATCCTCTACATTGTTTGTGTGACTTCAATGGCATGAAACACTGGCTACGATGGCATGGCTACGATTTGGCCATATTTCAATAACATGTTCAGTGACATTCTCAGATAGCATTCAAAATATGATTAGGATCCGGTAATATTTTCCTTTTAGTATTTGTTTTTATTCCAAAAAATGAGTGCTATATATTTTCTATTAATCAGAATACCTAAGTAAAATCATCTTGTCGCTTTAGTTTAGGTCTGGTTTAAATATTTTATATAAAATAGTCTTATTCGCGAAAAATAGTCCTGTAATTTGTCTTAATTAACTTTTCTTAAAAATGTATGTAATGTTAAAATAGCGAAAGTAAGTGATATCTACCACATGGTGAAATGACAAACCTCAATAAACGAAATGTCAACAAAAACCACGGGAGGAGATTAGATTAAAGGTCAGTCACGATTTTCTCATTGCTCTGGAACTCCTCTCCTCGTTTGCCATGAAAATGTCACATTGGTTCGGTACAGGCCAACGCGGATTGTCCTTTCATTTATGTGTTTAAATGAATTCCTTAGTTTACCTCGTGTGTTGTTTTGATGTAAAATGCCTATACGTGTAAACATAGACTCTAAGATAATGGTGGCTAACACTAAATATCTGTTAACCGATTTCTTTGGAAAGATAAAAGATTAAACTATTCCAATGAACGAAGTTGAGGGACAGTTGTACTCACCAACATTTTATGTTTAATTGGGAGGCGTGGGCGAGGCTCAATACTTTACGATGCAACTTAAATCTTCTATCATAAGGATTTTCCCATGCAATATTGTGCCATTGGTGTGGCTCATAATAACAAATAACGCCTAATAATAATAATCCCGCAGTTTGATAGAGCATTTTTTTCCGAGGGATGTAAAGCGCTGTTGCCTATTATTATTATTATTATACGCTGCCATCAGGAAAGTCCCACTCATTTCGCTTCCTTATCGTTAATGTAACTTGAGAGCGAAAATCTACATATTAATGAGTTTATAATGAGTTATACGTCAGCCCGTCAATAGCAACATTCTCCTAGAGACAGCCCTTCGTACAAATCTCGGAATTTGCATAACTTTGCATATCATAATGTAATTTAGCGGAATCCAGCTCATCATTCCGGTACACAGCGTTGACGTGTCGGCGAAACGTATATCCCCAACCTCGTAAATGAGTGAATAACAATTTCCCGGAGTGTACAGACTGTCCCATTAAAACTATACAATCAAACTAAAAATTATAAAAAAAGAGACGCTGTAATTTTGTCAGATATTTTGACTTATTTGTTAGACAAGATCCTAAGCTAAATTTTCGCTTTTATTCCATACAATTTGTTGGACCCTAAGCGGAGATCTTGTCAGTTGAACACAAAGGATATATAAAATGACCACTGGGCAGTCTCACCGGAATTTCAAGAAAATAAAGGTATAATGGCTGGTATGTTTGTAGTCATTGTAGGATTAAAACCCTTTTCAACAAAAGAATATTGTACAGATCAGAGTGAAATATTATCATGCATTGAACTAGTCAATATTATTTTTTTTCAGTGAAAGACCACTAGAAATTATTATGTTGTGGGTGAAATGAGGGATCACTCTCACAGGGGGACAATAATCACGAAATTCAGGGAAATTTGGGGAGGAAATTTGAATGATGAAAAAACTTACAGTAACAGCTACAAGTTTGTTGAGGGACAAGTGTGGACAACGCTCTAATGTGGCGGGCCAATTTACCCTCCCTATTACCCACTGCCTCCAAGATGCCAGGGCGGAATATGATGAAGAAAGACAGTGTTCCAAAGCAATTAAGGAAAGGATGGTTGTGTTCAAAGATCCAGTTACTTTTAACAAGGTGATTTTTATGGTGTACCTTTCTGCCGAAACCTGGAGTAAAGCTGAGACAACAAGACTGTTTGGATGAATTTCCAATGCTACATGTATTATTTAGCAATTGCGACATTACAAGTGATTAAATTATATTATATCACGAGAAGCAGCCAATTTTGTTTATCCCTACTTTTATTTGAATTTTCAATAAAGATGTCTTGAAGGTGATTTTCAATGGCAACTTTGTTGATTATCAGGATAGCCAAAACTGGCCCAACAGGGTTTTTCAACTGTCTCAGATAATTAGCCATAACTTGCAGAACAAGACCCCAAATTACACCAACTAAAAATCTCATGACAAGCAGGAACACTCCTCAAAAAGAATCAGAAAACTCCAGTTGAGATGAACTTAAATTTTTGTTAAATTAAATTAATAGTTCTGTTTTTTTTTATGTATAGTTTTTTTTGGACAGTCTGTATTCAAAGTAGCACGCAAGTACCTCCTCACAGTGCATGTGCTTTGTCGTAACGTTGGGCGTTGTCGTCGCCCGGACGCGAGGATACAAGTGGTCTCACAAAGCAAAATGTTTAATCGAGATTTCAATCCAACTGGGGGACCTGAGGATCTTCATCATATTGAATCCTAAATAGTACTCGTTTTATAGCGGAGGAGCAGCATATCATAGAGGCCTTATTAAGTAAGGAGTTCTTACCTCAAACTACAGAAAAAGTATGGACCCTCATACAACGCTAGGGTAGGGGTAGTACTCTCACTTGTGGTTGTCTTTTTCAACTGGGGCCAATTTAAGTTTAACAGTGGTTCAAACTTTGAATACTACATCTACATGTTGAAATGTATGCAAGATGTCCGTCTAGTATAAGGATTCCAAAAATGTATAGTTGTTACCACAACTATGACCACATGGTTTTGGAGTATAGGTAAAATGGCTAAAATGGTAAAAAAAGGTCAATTTCATTTGTAAGGGGTCCAACATTTAAAAGTTAATCTGATAAATATTTAAATAATTGGCAATTATTGCCTGAGGTTAGAGGACTTGCATTAAAAGGTATTAGTTTGTATTATGTTAAATGCTTATTACGGGATAAGGGTCTAAGAAGGCAACACCAATTGGGTAGTTGACCTATGACCTATTTTGTCCCATAACATGGTAACGATGCATTGCAGAAGTGGTACCAAATATTCCTATTTTGACTCATTAAGCAAGATGACAACTTCTTCATTTTAACAAAATGGGAAGAAACTCCGATTTTGAACCCTGTGTACAAATAGGAAATGACCTTTTTTACCATTTTAGCCATGTAACCGATAACCCAAAACCATTGGTCATAGTTGCGCTCCAAACTATACATTTTTGGAATCCTTATGACTAGACGGCACCAACCTATGGCATACATTTCAACATGAATGGGTTATTTCAAAAGTTTGGACCCCTGTGTAAACTTAAAATAATTGGCCCCTATTGAAAAAGATGGGACACCAACCAATTTGAGAGTATACCTACCTAGCGTTGAGATAGAGGGTCCATTACTAACTACCAAAGTTCAAACCTTTTCGTAGTGAGGGGTAAACGATGATGATTGAACTGGTTCTAGCTCCTCCACTATTATCGCGTTTTGTCAAGGTTTTGTTTAAAATCTTGTTATGTCCGTATGGATACTAGAGGGTGAGGAATGAAAAATGGTGCAATCCGATTTCAATCTCTATTAAAATTATAAGACCTAGTGTCGTAGTTTAATGACCCATAATATTTGTATTTGGGTGCTCTCTTTGTTGAGAAGTGCAATTAAGGTGTATGATGGAAAGCAAATATATATATATATATATATGGAAAGAAACTCAGAGTCACGACATCTATTCCTGAAAGGGCTATATTTGGAATATTTTTATGAAATAATTATTTGCAATTTTGATGGTTTTTGATGTATTTTATATGTGACTCCTAGGGCTCATGGCAGAATAAAGGATGTCTTGCAACATCTACTAAACGAGTTGCCCAAACCAAAGAAACAAACAAACAAGGTCATTAGGGGTAATCTTCATTTTGAAGCTTATTTCGAGGTCATTAGGAATCATCTAATATAAAATCTCTAAACATAGATGTATGGCCAGGAACACTGATTGCATTACTTGAGGTACTACACATACACAATTGCGGTCAGCCAGGGGGATACGCAAGTTTTACTTGCTGTATTGTTCACAATGTACAATAGGGTCCTTTCACGGAAGGTAAATTATATTGAATGGACTTTTGTTTACCCTCCAGAGCGTCCAAGCATGCGAAGAGTACAATACATGCACCTGGTTTACAGGAATATTTCAGTTGTTTTTGCAGGCGATTCTTTTGTAGTCTTTGCATGCTTGGGTTGGTCTTGGGGCAAGTCTGTTCAAGTTAACTTATTGACCTCCCGTGAAATCGCCTTATATGATAGTTTGTCTTTAGTCTTTGCAGAAGAATTCACTGTACATCTAAAGTATGTTCACTATAAGATAAAACATGACCTTTGGTAAAGTACACTGAGATTACACTAGGGAAGACCAAGGTCATAATGCAGCCCTAGAGTACACATGCTATGCAGCTATAATGTATTTTGACACAACTTAGACAAATCTCTCTGACAAAAGGTGTAGAATATAAGTGGAAAAAATGAGTCATGTTCCACCTTACACTGAACAAGGTATAGATAATGCATAATTCGTCATCTCGGCCCAACATGGTGTCTCTCTAAATAGTATTGGTGGATCATCGCCACGTAATAGCTGATTTAATTGCGAGTAATTTATTTTAAACGAATAAAGATGGTTCAAACATGATAATAAAATTAGATATAGGATGACTTCCTCTGATAGTACTTAAGTTAATATAAATATTATAATTATGAAAGCTACTAAGATTACCTGTTCTAAAAGAGATATTGTGTACATTCTGCGATGAGACCCTTTTGTAGAAACAATACGCAGAGAAACATCGCAAGTCGGGAACTTTAATAGAAGAAAGAGTTATCCCAGAAAGTTGATTTACATAAAGTGGTGTACGGGTGCATTTGTGTCGAGATTGTGTGTTCGAGGGTGCGTGTGGGTGTGGCTATTTATGTACGGGTGTGTAGCCTGATTCAAGTTCGATTCCTTTTCCCACTTCCCACTTCTAACAGATTCATGGGTGATGATGTGTGCATTTGCCCTTGATTTCGCGAAAACATCCCCATTTTGAAAGCTTATACAATGTATGGCTGGATAACACTTCCGTTTAATTATTGTAAATTATATACACACACTGGCCAGAAGTATTGCAACATGCAGAAAAAGCAATTTATATTCACAGAATAATTGATTTAAAAATTGTATCACGAGTTCTTGACTACTCATTACGTAATTATTGTCAAAGTGTGGGTTTTCAAACAGATGATGTTTCCCAGAATCAAGTCGTGCGACAAACGTTTAATTTGATTTTCATTATCCCTTAATATGGCGGGTTAAAGAAGCTGGCTAATGATAGCTTACCGATTGTACTCCAGAAGGAATACAGGCAGAGGAACGTCAAAAATGGCTGCCAAAAAGTCGCTAAATGAACTTTACGAGTTTGTTAGGGTCTACTCTAAATGTTTAGGGCGAAAATTGGTGTGGTTGTATGGACCGGAAATGAGATAATGTCAACAAAAGATTGGAGCACGTTAACCACCGTTGGAATCGGGAAATTTAATGGCAAGAAAACGGTCACGTGATAACCTGAAAACAACTTTTAAATGACACCATTGACATTGTGCTGTTTGTCATGTAATGTGAATGCGTAATTTACACGTGATTTACGTAAACCACGTAAATTATCATTAGAATTGCATTTCAGGTGTCTCGGATTTTTCGAATATTTCGAAGACCGCTGTCTTCCATTGACTTTATCTCGTTTCCGGTCCACACAACCACCATGATTTTCTCCCATAAAAATTTAAAGTAAACCCTAATGAACCCGTACAATCCATTAAGTGGCTGTTTTGAAGCCATATCTATTGTGTCTGTGTCTGTATTCCTTCTGGAGTGCAATCGACAATTTATCGTTTGCTGTTCCTTTTATCCGCCATATTTAGGAAACGTGACAATCAAATCAAACGTTTTTTCACTCTCTTGGATTTTGGGGAATAACATCGGTATGAAAAACACAACTTTGGAATTTAAATACGTATTGAGTGGTCAAGAATCCATGGTATAATTTGAAATCAATTGGTGATTATGAATTTCGTTTTCTGAATGTTGCAATACTTTTGGCCAGTGTGTGTATTTGTATGATTATTTCATTAAAAATAGATATCTCTTATGCTACCGTATTGGCTACCCATAAAACTCGCATGAACAAAATGTAAATTATCAAATAAAGTAAAAGGAAGATACGGTACTTCTTTCTGCTATATTAAATGGGGTTCAAAGAGAAGCGAACAATTCAGAACCTCCACTGTAATTAATGAATCAGCGATAGCCTATTTTCAAAATATATACTAAGGGCTTTTGGTATTACTGATACAAAAACGTATATTCTTTTTAGATATGTTCAGATTCGTTATATTCAGCCTTCTCTGAATTAATGTTGTATTCGCAATTTCGCATTAGAGGAACATTCAGTGACCCTGTGGTGATCATAACCTGGTCTGTTTTTCCACCAATTCTACAGAGGACCACAAAGTGAACATGCTGAATGCTGAAAATACCAGTTGATTCTAACTGTCCATTGTTTTAATTAGTATTTTGTATATTATACATTTCAGTTCCCCAAAAGCTACTATTTTAATTTAAAAGGCACCATCAGTGATCTCGGAAAAACATGAACGAAATTGAAACTTGTAGAAATACCGTAAAAGTGAAAGATAAGATCAAACCCAGTATATACCTTTTTTCCATATTGAAAACTTAGTTATAAAGAAGAAAGTAGCAGTACTCTACAAATGTGAAGACAATTAAGCCAATTCTAACTAAAATGTCAAATTTTACCTTTATTAGGGAACTTTCTATAGAACACTATGTACACACTCTACAAGTAATGCAAAATTTATTTTTTTATATTTTTCCCGATTTTCTGATTTACCAAATCACTAATTGTGCCGGATCCGCACACGTAATACCTATTACGATAGGTTTCATGACGAAAATACTATTGTCTTATTTATTTGGGGTATTTGTTAATTTGGATGAAGGCTATTTTATGTACGACTATCTGGCTCTGTCAAAAAATAGATTGCCTTTCCCACGAAATCTCTAAATAGACCCTTTTAGTTCAGTCAAATAGGATTTTGAGTAGGAAAAAATGTAATGTCTATACACCTTTTAACACTTTGTGACACATTTACAAATTTTACCCCTGTTATTTTACGCCTCTTTCATATGCACAAGGGCAATATTTTGCAACTCTTAGTATGGTTACTAGATACCTCTCACAAATGCATTCCATCAGTTTTCATTTTGTCCTATTCTTTCCTTTCTTTATCTTTTTTTTGTCCTAATATGACTGAACTATTTATATCTTTCCTTCATGCGAGGAATTTGCATTTGTTTTGCAAATCAACATAAAAGGGTGCTCATTGTACAAAAGTATTGTTTCCATCAAATAAGCGGGATAACTTGCAGTCGCAAGTATTATCTTAATATTTCTACAATATTTCCTGTTTTGCACTGTTCGTAACTACCTTTTGAATACCCACAATAAGGTCGAATAAATATTCTTTTCTTTTCCTTTCTACTTTTCAATTGATTGTAAGCAAAAGGGACGAAGCAAACAGTGTTAATATCTACCATACCTTTTTACAGCAGCTGCACATACTCAAACGGACGGATTTACCAAAGACCAGAACCAACAAGATCCTTTTATGGTATGGACAGTTCCTTGCTGCTGTCAAATAAAATATTTAAAATTATCAAGAAATACCTTCACTTGTTTGTGATACCTTTTAGAAATAGTTTTTGTGAAGCTTTTTCATTGTCCATAAACAGACATGTTAAAACATTTTAATGTCACCCCAACCTTTTCGCATCGTGTTTATCCGTTATTCCGCATATCAAAGGCGTCCATTTTGTGTATACATGTTAGGGGCTTAGCTGATTTTGCTCAACGAAATGAAACGAAACAGGCTGAGTGCACCATTGGATTACACTTTTTAGTCACGTCTTTGTGCATGCACCTTATGCCTGACGGAATAAAGCGTGGTAATCCAATTGGTGCACCGAGCCTGTTTAATTTCGTTTCGTTTGTGCAAAAATAACAGTAAGCCCATATAATGACATGCTATTAGAGAAATTATTTTCATGTTCGGGTGTTAACATGTTTTATTGGATGACGAAATGTATTGGATATGACGTGCATAGGCATAAACCCGCTTCATCTTCCGTGTTCTTTCAGAGTAAAAACAGCTTATGAGCAATTTTCCGAAGTTCCAACATTCAAAAATGATATAGCGTGTGTAATTTTTCTGGAATTTCTCGTCATCTGTACTCTTATTTCTTCCTCTTTCTGATACTCTAAGTTCTTCATAAAATCAGTTAACATAAATGGTCACGCTGAAGATTGGCGGCGTAATAATTTGTGCTGCTTCTTGAATGAGACATTTTCCCTTAATATGTCGTGATCCTATAAACTGGAATTTCACGATTTTAATGACAGGTATATTTGTATACGGATGTCCAGAGAAAGAGTAAGCCTTCGTAGGTTTTAGACACTAATCAGATTCTTCATTCGTCGGCTTCAAAACTATCAACTAAAAAAAGGTGGAAAACATGAGTACAATTTTCCCATGGGACTTTTTCTTACGAGTAAATAAAGTACAGTAGATTTTCGATATTTTCATTGCTACTCTAAATGTCATATGATTTTTTAATCCGTTTCAACTTTTGGCTCAATACATAATCCGCTGATTAACGTCTGGCATGCTTAAAACCACTACACCACAGTAACTTAGCAAATCAGATACATATCCCACTATTATTTATTAAGTCAGAACTACTGATAGAATGTTTCAAAGAGGACGAGGTTGATAGATTAATAGATTATGCGTTAAAAATCATTACTGATTACTGAAGTATTCAAAATTAACAGGTTCTTGGCTTTAATAAACTATTTTCTAAGAGCTCGTACATTTTCGTTAAGAATAAAGAAATTGTATCCTAAACCCACGCCGTCTAAATGTTGTCGAAACTACGTCGTTAGCTGAACTAAATTTCTCATGTTCGCATCATTTGACCGATGTTTCTGTCAAGCTTATTGTAGCGATGTGTGTCCTTAACAGAGGCAGTGTATCCGCGCCTAATTGACGCTAAAAAGTACCACTCAACAGTGGGTAATCGTTCCATGTTTGTTTGCCGACAGCCTCTCTGCTTTGCAATTATTCGTTCTTTCTTTTGCTACACAGCTGTCCTACTCGATTGAAAAATTATGTACCTATAAAACCTGTATTTTTAGTTCTCCCGCATTGTCATTGTAGTGTTCATAACATACACTACAAAGTATTGCACCACACTGAAAATAAATTATAATCACAACTTGATTTCAAATTATACAAGAGTTATAACAACACATTATATCAAAGAGGGATATTGCGAAACGTTTTATTCTATCGTCATGTTCCACAAATGTCGTGTGGATTAAGAGATCTGACGAAAGATTACCTTGCCGATTGCAGTCCGAATAGAGAACTGGCTTCCGAATAGGCGTTAAATAATTGAACGGGTTTGTTTTTGTTATGGAGTTATCACGATCACAAGAGAAAATCGGAGTTGTTCTCTGGAGGGAAAATGAGCTTCCCTGAGTCTGTATTCCTTCTAGGGGGCCAAACACTTTTTGCAATCTTGGATTCTGGAAATAGCGAATGCTTGTGAAAAGCAAAACTTCATACGTCTTAGGTATTCAAGGACTTCTGGAACATTTAAATATTTATGTCTGCAGGTTGCAGTACTTTGAGTGAGTATGTGTACATTAGCGGAACTTTTGACGTACCCGGAAAGGTTGGTCATTTTATTTTATTGGGATGTTAGTCCATTTCTCTACACTAACAGACTTCTAAACCTAAAAATTATCTGTGTCTCGATTCCTGAAAATAAATGATACGTGACTTAATTTGAATTGACAAATTTCGGAAGTCGAGGGGCGACTGAATTGAAAAGATCTGATTTAACTGTCATTTACTACAAAGAATGCGAGGATTTCATCAATTTTGGCCAGGACTGTACTCTATACTCGAGCCAAGACAGGTTCTCCCTAGATTAAAGGGATAAGCAGACGATAATGCGAGAGAATACAAAAAATGTGGAAATCATTGTTACAAACACATCAAATAGGCAAAAAATGTGATGAAAGTATGTGATGAAATTTTGTCATAATTAACCATCTCCCTCAAATAAACATACATCGATGAAGTCCCTAAAATTTACACTAAACAGTGATTGTGGTTATACAGTACAGGATAAACACAGATCAATAATATTTGTGTTTGAGGTCAAATTTACAGGTACGGTGCACAATATTACGCTTATAAAATCTGGGATATTCACACACGGAAAGGCCTCTCTTTTTTGAGCTCAAGTCGGGGAATTTTGATACGCACGTAAGGAAATTACACGGATATCAACCAGTCAACTTACTGCAGGTTATGTGTGCCAAAGTAACAAAAATATCAAAATACGAACTTTGATTATTTTTTTTCGATGTTTCGGATGACCAAATCGCTGCTTATCCTTTAAATACATACCCAATTCCAAACCTGCCCAATGAATAAAAATTGGTGATTGTGGTGCATTGCTTATAATTGAACTTTACAATGAAATAAAAAACGCCTTTAAGTTGAACGTATATGTAGAAAGTTGAATTCCCAAGATAACCCAATTCTCAACACATGAGGTATTGATATTTTTTATTAAGGTACCTAACCTGAACCTACTAAATTCCCTCAACTCCCTGTACTGAGATGAATTTGGGGGTAACACTTCATCATCTATATAAAATAATTCGAGAAAGCATACTATTTCAGTAAATCAATCTGACATGTCACACCATTTACGGGTCGTCTTGGCACACAGCGCCGCCCATTGTTGAATCTTGGCAAACCTTGGCAAATCTTCACTGCCCCAGGGAGTTTATCAACCACATCATTATCGGCTGAGCGTACGGCGGTCCGGTAAGTACGTATATCCTGTTTCTAAAATTGAAAGCGTAAATTGAAACCAGCGTTTGAAAATTCTCAAGACTGAAATAATACCGAAAGGCATTGTGGGAAAAGGGATGCGGCCCGTAGCGATTGCGTGTTCACTTTTCCGTGTTTGCGAGCACCGAAGTACCCGACACAAACGTTCAATTTTCTCGCTAGGTTCTATAGGTTCAGACCCAATTACGATACATAGAGCTATTGAAAACAAAACATAGTAACGGACCCTCTGATGCAAAAATCTCCATAGAACCCCTTCGTATTCCGGAGATATTTGAGATTTAATTTCATTTGCATGCATTCGCTATGACGGACTGATAACGTTAATCTCTCGCGCAGTACTAATTTAGATAATATCTTTTGCAGTCTGTGACACAGACTACTTGCTTTCCGGACCGCCGTAGGCTGAGTGTGGGAAACTCTGTCAGGTAGCGTTGATTTGTATTTTTGTACATTGCGGTACACTGGAGATTGCGCAAAATACTTGGCCTATCGTAACGATTTACGCACCAAAATATTCCTAACTAAATTGTCTAGTTAGCTGACTAGTTTATAATATATAGGTTTATTTTTGGAAAACGACCAAAAAAACGTGAAAAATACGATCCATGCAAGCAATTTTCTTACCTTTTCAGCTGGCTCAATTCTCGATTGCTGCTATCAAGTCATGCCACACGCCAGGCTTACAAAAACTAGTGAGCTAAGGGGTCTTTTTTGTCAGGAACCCATTTCTAACATCAGATCGACCACCTGATTCGTTGATTTCGCGATATCCAAGGTACCGCGAAACCATTTTTTTTTTCATTCCTTGTTCAAGCTACTCGCAGAGCCTTTAACACAGCGCTTGGCTGCTAGGGAGTCAAAAGACGAAGTGCATGTCTAAGAATAGCCGCCCAATTAGCGATGCGGAAACGGAATTGGTGGCGCTGTGTGCCAGCAGTACAGATGCTACGGGAGCGTAAATGGTGTGATGTGCATATATGTTGTATACACTACTTGATATTTTGAAGTAGCTTTTTCAGACGGCCTTCAAACATAATCCCTAAATTTGTCTCTCACTATTATTCGTACAAACACCGCCCTAGTGTTCGACATAGCGTTGTATTTAGGCGTGAGAGGGCATTTAACACAGTTTGATAACGAATATTAAATGTCATTACTTGGCGGATAGCATATTTAGACCAACAACATGAACAAATTATATTTTCGGGGGAAAAAAGAACCGTCTTAGAGGACGTTATTAAAAACATAAACTGCATTACACTTGTAAAAATATATAGTACAAAATAAACAATAATAAGAAAAATATGCATTGTGATTTGACCATAAAATAATCATCAAAAGATCAAGTTTTAAGGTTTTAAACTATGGTGAGTGGCATGAGCACTCGTGGGTACGAGGAACTATTTTTTTCGCGCGGTTTGCATTATTAATTTTTAATCAATAATTAACATAGGCCATGACCAAATACACTTCAGAATAAGTCTTAAATATGTATATTTTGTTTATAAATATTCAATTTTTAAATCAGCTTTCTTGATATGAAGCAAATTTAGCCATGATCAAGCTGTTAAATTCCAGCACAGTTTTGCAATGTTTACATTTTCAAGTACCCGCGAATGAGCATATAAACAAACTCACACTATTATTTTGGTCTCCTATATCAATTCCAATGGTATAGCTTATTTCTTCGTAGGATTTGTCGACAGTGGTGTCCCTACTTTGCTAGAGTTTGGCGCTAAAAAACGTTACCCAAGTTGACCGTAATGGCGGTCAACGGTTCTCAATTCTAAACTCGCGTCTGCGTGTGTCCTAAAGAGGTTCCATATAATGTCATGACAACGCGTTATTCGTCCAAATGGCAACTTTTCATACGGCATTTCCTGTCAGTAAAGACAAGTTAGCTTTAAAAAATATAAGTTTTTATATTGGTCTTATAAAGTACTGAGGGAACCTAATTGAAAACAAGTTTTCTTCGGATGTAAACAGTAATGGATAAGAATTCCCATGCATGTCACTGTCACGCATGAATGTGACTGTTGATATGACAAATCAATATGCGAATGAACGCCTTAACTAACCAAATTCAGTGAAAATTTCAGAACAAGCTAAAGGAGGTCAGTATGTAAAGCTGTAGTAATTTCTGATGGCGGTCGACTTTCAAAGACTTAGATACGAATTATTGTACTTCGTGTCTGACTCATGTCCAAAGTAATACGTATTTTCAGCGCATTCAACGTCGCTTTTTTACTTACGGGGTTCATAACTATGAGTGTATTTCTGCTTTAAATCAAATTATAGGATTTACTTACGTGACCAGTTACTGTAATGCAAGCAGAAAATTTCATTTCATTCAATGCGGTAGTTTTTCGTCGAGGGAAATCTGAGCTCTTGGATTTGAAATTTTATAACGACATATCGGGGGTCACTTCCCGTTCTTACTGTTTATCACACTTTGGAATCAGAAAATAATTCTTAAAATACTTTTTACCGAGTATTTTGCAGTAGTGATACATTTATCTCAAACCCTTAAAATAGTCTACAAAATCTTTAAATACTGAATTATTAGTTTAGTTAACTCGTTAATGGTAAGCTCTCCACGTTGTGAAAAATACAACAATGCCTCCGGACAGCTTTAAACGTTCCTTGTACTGGTTAGTTATGTCTGCTTCATAACACGTCTTTAGTAAGTGTGCAGTGTTTGTACGTTTTACCTTGTTTAGAATTGAAAGGAAGATATTTTTGCGACGAGAACGTATTACGAGTAAGTGGCTCCAATTTTCGTAACAATTAAGGTAATCTTTAAGAATAAGATTGTTGGAATTTGAATAGGCGCAGTATAGTAGTCTGTAAATTTAAAAGAAGTATTTTTATTTTTAGTCTTAATACGTACTGCCATAGCTTGTAAGTAACAAAATCTTATTTCGGTAAAGAGTATTTAACTTTACCGTAACTTTGGTGCCTTTGTTTCATACAGGTCGCGGCGCCTCCATCACCGAGACAACCGAGTTCACAATGGCCGCGGTGTCCCGCCGCTCCTGCCCCGATATAAAGCAAGATCTCCATCATACTAATTCGGGTAGCTTGGTCTGATCGTGAAGATGTGATTTGGGTCAAGTCTGGACAAAACCCCGGTTGGCTTCTACATGGAAAAAAGAAATTAAATGTAATTAAACAATTGTTTAAACAATAAATTGGTCTAAGTAACTATCCTAATGTTTCAAGGCTTGTAGTTGTACTAACAACTCAGAAAATTGTACCTAAGAGATTGAAACAAGCCCGTATTGCCTAGGCTGTGCCCCAGCGATTTGGCCCCGCGGCGGCGCTGTGAAGACTTCAATTTCTTACTTACTTGGTTCCCTGCAAAATATGCCATTGTGTCTAAGTTTGTGTTTCAATTCATGACCTAACAAAATATTACTCCGTTATTAGAAACAGCTCATATCAAACATTTCTCTTTTTTGATATACGTTATTAATAGCTTCATTTCCATTGGACTTAAGCCCCAAAAGGACTGATTTCGTTACACCGATCCTGGCATTGCGAGAAACCCATGGCTCGTAAAAGTACGACTTTGTTCGAGGAGCAAATCAATATTCTAACAACGTCTCCTGATTGTGCCAGCTCTTTTTCCTTGCTTTCCTTCTCTTTGTTGGTACTACTCTCGATTACTTATTCAACTTCCAAGAAAACAGGCAGCAGCAACAACAATACTCTTTCATGATTAAAGCAAGAGAAACACATTCAATGGGCTGCCATATCAGAAAATGAAATTATTAAGCAAAGGCAATTTACTGCTCGTCCATTTGCCATAGTGACTGTCTCCTGGGGCCGAATCTTTGCAACGCCATCTTAAAGGTTACGCGAAAATGTCGACTTTTACATCACATTAAAAGGGTTATAACAGGCAGTCAATCCCGGCTCTTCCATATGAAATCCAAACACCGCCTGTGGAAGACTTACGTGGAATCTTCAATTAATTTCAAATTGAGTTATAACGGAGTGGCCCATCTTTAGTTCTCAGAGTTTTCCCCCTCGTACAACAAAACACAACCACCTTTATTTGAAGGATAAATATATGAGATTAAAGAAAATGATGGTTGTGGTTGAAATATTTGGTGGCAGAGATGATTTCTAGGCAAAAAAAAAACGCATTTTGGGCTGCAAAATTACGGCGAAATTATTATTTTTTTTAAGTAAAAATATTACAATCTTGTTTTTATGGTATCCTTTTTGTTTTTGGAATATGCATAAAGGGTTTCAAGTAATACTCGTTATGGTGACATGTGATAAAAAGGAAAAAAGGTAATTTGGGGGCTAAAATTCTAGACCCTTATTCTATAAAACAGAAATCTATAATATTCGTGGAGCGATTGATAGTATTGCTTGCATCGTGATTAAAATTTGTTTTTAAGAAATTAACAAACTTCTGAGGGTTTTAGAATTCTTTATCTAGTATTTCGAGAATTCAATAAAATATTGCTCCCTATAAATCCCCATTTAGCATCAGAATCCGCCCCACCCCCGCCCCTTTTTTGTATCAAAAATTAAAAAGAGCAGGTAAATTTAAATTAGATTTATTTTCAATCCCTTCTATCGCGTCAGAGTCGGACCGTTTTTGTTTTGATTGTTATCTTTGCATTTTATTATTCTTTTATTCAGTTTGAGTCCTGGAATAATTTCAGTGGTCACAAAGGCAGATTTAAATGTTATGTGATTTATTTTAAAACTGTAAATAGAAAAATCCAGATTCGGATTTTATTTTTATCTGTTGAAATAGTTTCCCCATAAGTTAGGGCACTTTTCACATATTACTTTTTAATGTTTGTTAAAATGATGAACACAGACCAGTTTAGATAATAAGGTTAACGAGAGATTACACATAACAGGTGTTCCTAACAATGGTGAAAATTCTGATTTTTGCATTGATGTAAAGCTTTCGTTCAAAAATATCCCCATAGCTGAGAATTTTTCTTTGGTACGAATATTGTGAAATTTCTAAATTCATATATGGGCAAATAGAAATTTATATGTTTATATTGAATATATAAGCATATAAAATCTCCTTTGTTTTCACTTTCAAAACATCTCTGTAGCCAAATAAAAGGTTAAAGATATCCATAGTCTAATCTATATGAAACCACAGCATATGGCAGAAAATATTGGACGCTTGTAATTTATCGTTGAGACCCTTTAACGGGATACAATGGCATATAAAAATATTCAGACATAATTAAATGGATACTCACTTAAATCACTTATACAAATATGAAAACATTTTGACTGTTTACATTTTGTAAAAACAACGAGAGTAACTAATATTATTTTCCTTGTAAGCTTAACTTCTCTGCCCACAGACGCCAATAAGCTGACCCCCCCCATGTGTTTTTTTAACTGGCCAGCAATTTCACTTGAAAAGCATGCAGTCATCAGCTCATTGCTATTGTATATGTACTAATCCCGGCTAACTCATCGCTTACTTGTCAGATCAATTTCTTACTACAGGCCTGAAGTACAATGTCTGAATACTTTTTAATTGTGTCAAAATAGTCACGAACCAGTGTAAATTCTGGCAAGGATCTCAGCACCTGGTTTTCCTTGCCTGTATAACGCTTGCTGTTTTTGCTGTTTTTATAGAATGTAAAGACAATTGGTTTCACAATTATGGAAGGGGATTTCAGTAAGTGTCCATTTTATTATGTCTAAATATTTCTCATGCCATTGTGTCACTTTAAATGTTATGGAATGTTAAATGATAGCTTACATGTATCTCGTAGGATGACACTTTTAAGTTTCCATAGTAAAGAGAAGACAATTCCACTGGCTGCACGGTTAGAACATTTTTGTTTTGTCTAGTATGTCATCTACAAGTACTGCACTTTGCATTTGACTGGAGTGACGTGGATGCCACAACCAATAAAGTAATCAGTGAAATCAACGTGTGAACTATTAAACTAGATTCTACTGATGTCTGGACTTGTTCTCATTTATGTGAAGGTATTGAAAGAGCGACAGGCGACTACATAAAGGCCCAGGGTCAGTTCGTCTGTTTGCAAGTTTTAATTGAAGGATCAGACGGTTTATATTGATGTAATAATTTATTTGAATTTTACACTGTTTTTTCACCTAGCCCCCCCCCCCCCTCGATGTGGACAACATAATTTGTTATACAGTTTGGTATTTGGTCTAAGTCCCATAGTCTAAGGGTCCAAAACAAAACGTTGTCAAGGGTGATATTTTTGGTGACGCCATATATTATTATTCGTAGTGGAATATTGTAATTTAAATATGTACAATATTTCACTGAATCAATAGTATGAAAACCGGTCATTTTTGTTGATTGGTAAAATTTACCACTGCTAACAAAATATTTGTCGAAAAGGGTGTTTATATACACCAATTAGGTGTTTTTTAGGATGACTCGGATTTTAGTAGAACGCTATGTAATGAATTACTCCAGCTCTTATGACCAGTGTTAATGTGTGTTAAACGAGAACGTAAATTGCTTCGTCAAAATATTTCTGTACCTTTAACAAGAATGATCTTAAAATTTGTTCAAGAATATTTGCCATCTGGACTCCAATTCCATCAATCCTTACATATCGTGTATATGGCCTTTCACGGGAGAGAAATTATGGCCCGTTATTCTCAAAACGATGGTTAACGCTAATCACTGGTTAAATAGCCAATTTAAACGCCCGCTAAAATCAACGCTCTTTCTCAAAGAACGGTTAACTTTAAACGCTGTATAAATTTTAGCCGAACATTGTTAAACAGGCCTTTTTTAAAACTTGTTAAACTTAGACTTGTCCGGGGGGGGGTAGTTTAAGGCGTGTTTAAATTCACGTTTTCATCAAATTGTCTGTTATTGTCAAGCTCTATGTCATAATAGTGGTTAGACCACGTTACATCATTTATTTATCTTATTTTTCTTTTCCAGTCCTCAATTGATTTCTTCTAGTCCATTTTTCCTTTGCTTCTATTTATGCTCGTTTTGTTATACCCCTGACTCTTTAGTATTGAATGAGCTACAAGTGGAAAACACAAAGACATAAAAACGCGGTTGTTTTAAATAGGTCCGGAGTGGTTTTGTCGCATCATTCAACAAAGTCTAAAGCTCCTTGCGTAAGCGACATTCTTGAAATTTCATCGTGGGCTCCTTGCATGTATTACAACTACGGAAGGCATTGTCTGGCATGTTAATATTGTTCACGCACACTTAATGATATAGGCGAAGATAGATAAGTCCACAGTTCGGTGGATGATATGTACGGCGTTTAAATACAGAGGTTAGCAAAAACGACTTGTTAATTTAACCTGCGGTTTTTTTTAAAAACAGTTTTTGCGTTTAGCTAACCACAGTTTAGGCCTAACCACACAGTTTATTTTAAACATCGTTTGAGAATACGGCCCTATGTTGCCCTACATACCATCCAAGCATGCGAAAATACACTACTTATATCATCCTGGTTCACCTGACCATTTCAGATATTTCTGGTGATTATTTTATATTCACTGCATGCTTGGGTTGTTCTGGAGGACAAATCTGGCCAAGTTAACTTGATAAACTCTCGTTAAAACGTTCTACATGTTTAGATGAGTATAAAACTAAAACTTTCACTTTGACGATGGACGTTGCAAAACAATGGAGGCCTGTACATCAGATACATACAGATTCGTAAGGCAAACTGCAAGATGGGGGGGGGGTCCGTAAGTGTTATAAATATGCAGCGTTCAATCTTTCTTGTAAGTGTGTTTACATTTAATTAAGGTTGTTATGGTGTTACATTTAATTCCAACTGGGTTGGTGGTCATACAATGTAAAGAAAAAGCTTCTGTTTGGAGAATAAAGATACAATCGGTCTGTATTTACTTATACAAATCAGATGTAAATAACATATATTATTGTGTATGTATGTATGTATGTATGTATGTATTTTTATCACCACTTAGAGTTTTCTATACCTGTGGTTATTATTTTGTTATTGTCCTTATGTAACACATAAAAATAACATTATGCATTTTGAGACCTGTACATGAAGTACACAATTTTTAATCTCAGGGTTTTTATTATCACCGCATGAACCTAACTGCGAGGTATATTGTTAACACAAATGAATCACAAAATTTTACCTGAAGCATACCGCTGCATGCTGAGATTAATGCATTTAAAATAGATTTAATCGTGCATAGTATTTTAAAGCGGTACTGGCACATTTTCACAGAATATGGAATTTCTTGAATTTGCTCGCAAATTATAGTCTAGGCAATTGGTAGAAAAGAGATATAGTTTACACATAAAATAACATACCCAAAAACAGATAAGGACATTAATACGCGGCTATAAGATATCCAGGTAATCTGTAGGTTAACTTTAAGTTTGCCTTAATTTTAATCAACAAATATGTCTCATAGGCCCATACTCATCATCATAGGCTCATACTCATCGATACTAAAACCAGAAAGATCACAGACCGTTCAAACAGGGCGTATGCCATGGGAATCAACTCCGGCGTGTGTTTTCATGTCATAAACGCCATTTCCATCTTCTGCTGAATAAATGTCGCCGGAGTCATTTTAATATAAAATCGTTCTGTTTACCCATTAGGGCGCTTACTTGGTCTTAATCATTTTCCGAATGTGCCAGTGTCTCTATAAATGATAATATTAAAAAATAAAGGTCAGCATAAATTCTTCGAAATCAAAGTATAAGAGAACACATACGATCACAATAACACACCCAATTTTATTTACGGGGCTCGAGGCCCGTGCCCTTTAAATAAATTTTAATATCTGGGACTTTATTAGGAAGTTCTCTGTGGATACAATTTTTGTAAATTACACTTGGTTGGTTGAAATCGTTTGAGATTTTTATTGGACAAACAAGTAGAAAAAGAAAAAAGAAAAAAATTGTTTACAAGATATGTTAATAAGGCGGTTTGTGACTGGTCTCTTTGTTTTGGCCTTGGGAGACTGTTATACTGAATTACGCATTCCTCATTTGGCGTAGTTTGATAGGCCCGGTGCTTTTTTTTTGCTAGTTCTATTGATGTCTGCCAGTGTGACGTAACATGTCACAGCGTCTATAGACCGTATTTAATATGACGTCAGCCACCAGACATGTTGGTGGACAAGATTCATACATTCCAGGACTACAATACATTAAGCTGTCAATAGATTCATGTTTAGCGATTGCACAGGGATCATTGACAGGTGAATGTATTGTAGTACTGGAATGCGTCTATCTTGTCCACCAACATGGCTGGCTATTGAATACGGTCTATAGAGAAGCACGCCTGCTTGACAACAGAAAATACTACTCATTTGTTTATTACATCAAAATTGCGTTTTCGGCCTATTCACTTCGAGTGTGATTTAATACATTGGTAAACGTTCGTAAACGTTCCATGCCAAAAGAAAGGTTTCGAAACAAATTTTGGGCGCATTGCGTTCTGGAAATATCCTTGTGTCTTTTTAAGTGCTATGTGCAATTTGTATTAGAACATGAAAGCACGCAAAGTTGAACTCTTCGAACTTAATATTACTTTGAAGAAACAGGTTTAATATCTTAACCAAAACAGGTCCGCATATCCCGAGAAATGATTAAGCAAAAGAGCTAAACCGCTATCTCAAACCCAACGCGTCAGGACCAGCTTAAGATACGATTAATTGTTAAAACTTGATTAGTCGGTAAGATATTTTTAAAATACAGTCTCGAGGAAAATCAAACAAATTTAAGCAATGCAGCTATTTTCCGTACTTTTGTTAAACGCCTATTATTGGATCGTTTACGAAATTTTTATACACTGTTTAGTAACAACAAAAGGACAAACATTTTGTCGATTGAATAAAATAAAGGGTTGTACCTACAATTAGGTATTAACAATTATTTGTTGGTGTTTTGACGCTTTGTTTTGTTTTATTGTTTTTGTATTTATTGATGATGTGACCATGCGAAAGGCGTTCTTGTTTATAAAATTGCATTTATATTTAGTTCATCATTTTTGTTTGCATATTTTTTTTAATTTAAAAGGATTGTTTCCTTGATCATGCTTTTTAGTAGGTGTTAGATAATGAAAAGCTAAAAGCTTTTAATTTTCGTTGACATTAATTTGTTTGTATTTACGCTTCAATCTGGTACATCATTCAAGATTACCATAAGTTTGTACATATATCTATATTAAAGTAATAACCCTATTTGTACAGCAGTTATAAATTGGTTGAAAACGTGTTCATCGCTTTGAAAAGGTCATATGGCAAACGATTGTGATACTAAAACAATCTAAAACAAAGTAAAACACGATTGTAAATTGTCCCATTTGTTTTCGCAAATTAACGCAAACATATTCCACCAGACGTGGCTACTAAACGGTGTTTTCTCTCACCTGTGGTACATAAAAGGGTAAATGAGATTATCTTTTTCAATATTTATAAACTATGTTCATAAATAGATGGCCTTTCAGCCATTTTAGGCAGCAGTGAATGATAATTAATACGCCCTTTATACATAAATCACATGATACCGTGACAGAAGATCGGCGTACTTTTCATATAATAATAGACAGTGTCAACGTGTGATGCTGTCCTCTAGTCTCCCGACTACATAACCATGATCATAATGTTGATTGGCATATGCTACTTTTATTGAGTGTGCGGTGTACATTCACCTTCACTCCAGAATGGGAGTTTCCGTAACTTGACCCATCTGACACACTTTTTTTCTGACACACTTATGAATTCGGAAACGTTAACGGAATTAACCTGTGCTTTATTCCGTGAAGGGTTTCCGAATTCATAAGTGTGTCAGAAAAAGTGTGTCAGATGGGTCAGGTTACGGAAACTCCCCTTCAGAATCCGGAGTTCCCTAACTTTGATATCACAAGCTAAAAAACATTTTTCTAGCAATGGCCGGGAGTCAATTACCGTTTAATTTTGTATTGAACATGTTACAAATAACCTTTAAAATATCCGAAATTTCATCACGTTTCCTTGAGGCAAGTAAGAACGCACATAAATGGGAAAATTGGTAAGGTATTACATTTGTGCTTTTCATGTATGTAAACTGTTTATATCATTCTATATATTTATATGACAATTGTGCAATATTACATAGTGTACAACATATATATATCCCTGTGTACCATAAGTATATATTATAAAGATGTTCGATATTGCTGATCACAATGTATTTCATTAATAAAAACAAAAAAAAATGTTCCACCAAACTTTTTTATCTGATTGTGTTGTGTCGTGGTATTTCTACATTGTGTGTAGCAGTGATGATGTAACTGCTTGGTAAATGCTTCTCGCCTCGACTCAAACAACTGTTGAAGTTCAAAATAGATAACGAGGCGATCAATGTGTCCGTGGTTCAGGCCAAAGTATAGTGCATGAGCTAGAAAGACCCCGCCCCCCGTGCACCCCACCCCAGATCTTCCGCGAGTGGTATCATTTTGTTCGGGGACCCCACTGATTGATATTTTACATGTTAACATTTAATCCGCTGGGATGGACTCCGGTTTCCCGCCATTTTTCAAAATGGCCGCCATTTATAACTACCCAAGCCCATATCACAGCCCCAGGCCTCACGATTATATTGTCCTAACCTACATTTTCAGAAGCCAGGCGTCTGTTAGAAACACTTTGGAAAGTATGGCATTGCATGTAATACGAAGGTCGCCGGTTCGAATCCGGCCAAGCGCACATGTTTTTTTTTTTCCAACACTATCGTGCGCTGGCCATCTCCAGGGAAAGATTAATAAATGTATACACCCTTGTCTACCTGGAGAACTAAGTAGTTTAAATCTCAAAACAAATATAATTTTTTTTTTTTTTTTTTTTCCACCCCAGATCTTCCGCGAGTGGTATCATTTTGTTCGGGGACCCCACTGATTGATATTTTACATGTTAACATTTAATCCGTTGGGATGGACTTCGGTTTCCCGCCATTTTTCAAAATGGCCGCCATTTCTAACTACCCAAGCCCATATCACAGCCCCAGGCCTCACGATTATGATGTCCTAACCTACATTTTCAGAAGCAAGGCGTCTGTTAGAAACACTTTGGAAAGTATTTGCTTCGTTGGTTATGTTATTTGGTTGTGGCGGCCAATTTAAACTTCAAAATGGCCGCCAAAAAGTCATTTTTGCCCATATCTCCGTTTCTGAGCCTCTAAGAGGCATAATTTTCATGTCTTTTTCTATATATTCATGATCAAGGAATCCATTAGAAACATTGCTAGCAATATTGGATCAGTTGGTTTCGGTATTTGGCCGTGGCAGCCATTTTAAACTTCAAAATGGCCTCCAAGCTGTCATTGTCCCCATATCTTTTTGAGGCATGATTCTGCTGTCTTTTTTCTCTGTTTTCAGGATTAAGGAATCCAATTGAAACATTGTTGACAATATTGGATCAGTTGGTTTTGATAATTGGCCGCGGCGGCCATTTTGAAGTTCAAAATGGCCACCAAACTGTTACTTTTTGCCCATATTTCTCTTTTCTGAGCCTTGTAGAAGCATGATTCCAGTGCCTATGCCCAGGTTTTCAGGGTCAAAGAATCCAATAAGGGTATTCGTAACAGTATTAGGTATTAACATTAGGTTGTGTCATTTGGTTGTGGCAGCCATCTTGAATTTCAAAATGGTCACCAGATAGCGTCCATTTTAACCTATATCCCATTATCTGAGACTTATAGAAGCAAGATTATCATATCTTTTTCCATATTTTCAAAGTCATTTAATCCAATAAGAACATGATTCTGGTGTGTTATTTTTCTATGTTTTCAGTATCAAGGAATCCATTGAAGGTGAATGTATTGTAGTACTGGGAATGCGTCCATCTTGGCCACCAACATGGGCTGGCTATTGAATACGGTCTATAGAGAAGCACGCCTGCTTGACAACAGAAAATACTACTCATTTGTTTATTACATCAAAAGGGCGTTTTTCGGGACTAGTCACTTCGAGTGTGATTTACTTACATTGGTAAACGTTCGTAAACGTTCCATGCAAAAGACAAGGTGTCCAAAACAAAATTTTTGGGCGCATGCGTTCGGAAAATATCCTTGTGTCTTTTGTTGCGATGTGCAATTTGTATTAGAACATGAAAGCCAGCAAGTTGAACTCTTCGACACTTAAAGTACTTCTTGAAGAAGAAGAAACAGGTTTCATATCTAACCAAAACAGGTCCGCATATCCCGAGAAATGATAAGCAAAGAGCTAAACCGCTATCTCAAAAAACCCAACGCGTCAGGACCAGCTTAGAAGATTACGAAAATTAACCGTTTAAAAACTTGATTAGTCGGTAAGATATTTTTTTTTAATTTTGCAAATTTAGAGGGAAAATCAAACAAATTTAAGCAATGCAGATATTTCCGTACTTTTGTAAAAACGCCTATTATGATCGTTTACGAAATTTTATACACTTTTAGTAACAAAAAAAGGATAAAACATTTTGTCGATTGAATAAAATTAAGTTGGTACCTACATTAAATTAGGTATAACAATTATTTGTTGGGTTTTGACGGCTTTGTGTGTTTTAGTGTTTTGATTATTGATGATGTGGGACCATGCGAAAGGCGCGTTCTTGTTTATAAAATTGACATTATATTAGTCATATTTTTGTTTGCATATGTTTTTAATTTAAAAGGATTGTTTCCTTGATCATTGCTTTTTAGTAGGTGTTAGATAATGAAAAGCTATGAAGAAGCTTTAATGTTGTTTTTCGGTTTTGACATTAATTTGTTGTATTTACGCTTCAATATGGTACATCATTTCAAGATTACCATAAGTGTCGTACAATATCTGTATTTAAAGTACTTAAACCCTATTTGTTACAGCTAGGCATTATAAAATTTGTTGAAACCACGTGTTCATCGCTTTGAAAAGGGGCATATGGCAAACGATTGTCAGATACTTAAAACAATCTAAAAAAAAAGTGTAAAACACGATTGAAATTGTCCCATTTGTTTTCGCAAAATCTAACGCAAAACTATTCCAACCGCACGTGGCTACTAAACGGTGTTTTCTCTCACCTGTGGTACATAAAAGGGTCAATGGATTATCTTTTTTCATTTATTTATAAACTATGTTCATTAACATAAGGGCCTTTCAGCCATTTAGGAGCAGTGAATGATAATTACATACGCCCTTTATACATCAAATCACCAATGATAACGTGGACAGAAGATTCGATGTACGTTCACATAATAATGTGTCAAGTGTGATGCTGTCCTCTAGTCTCCAGACTAATAACCATGACCATATATGTTTTGGCATATGCTACTTTTATTGAGTGTGCGGTGTTTGTTGGTGGACTTCACCTTCACTCAGAATGGGAGTTTCGTAAATTGACCTCTGACACACTTTTTTTCTGAAACACTTTGAATTCGGGAACGTTAACGGAATTAACCTGTGCTTTATTCCGTGAAGGGTTTCCGAATTCTAAGTGTGTCAGAAAAAGTTTGTCAAGATGGGTCAGGTGACGGAAACTCCACTTCAGCAATCCTGAAGTTCCCTAACTTTGATTATCCACAAGCTAGAAAAACATTTTTCTAGCAATGGCCGGGAGTCAATTACCGTTTAATTTTGTATTGAACATTTACAAAAATAACCTTTAAAATATCCGCCGAAATGTCATCACGTTTCCTTGAGGCAAGTAAGAACACGACACATTAAATAAATGGGAAAAATTGGTAGTATTCCATTTGTGCTTTATGTATGGGCAACCTGGTTTAATATCATTCATATATATTTATATGACCAATTGTGCACAATATTACATAGTGTATCCACATTATAATATCCCTGTTGTACCATAAGTATATATTATAAAGAGGTCGATATTGCTGATCACAATGTATTTCATTAATAAAACAAAAAATGTTCCACCAAAATTGTTATCTATGTGTGGGTCATGTATTCTACAGGTGCTGTGTAGCAGTGATGATTGTAACTGCTTGGTAAATGCTTCTCGCCTCGACTCAAACAACTGTTGAAGTTCAAAATAGATAACGAGGCGAAATCAATGTGTCGTGGTCAGGCCCAAAAGTATAGTTCCTGAGCTAGAAAAGACCCCGCAGACCACGTGCACCACCACCCCAGATCTTCCGGCGACTGGTTATCAATTTTGTTCGGGGACCCCCACTGAGTGATTGTTTTTACCTGGTTAAACATTTAATCCGTTGGGATGGACTCCGGTGTTACCACCTTTTTGCAACAATGCACGCCATGTAAAATACCTAAGCCCAATATCACAGCCCCAGCCTCATCGATTATGATGTCCTAACCTACATGTTCAGAAGCAAGGCGTCTGTTAGAAACACTTGGAAGTATGGCCATGCATGAATACAAGGTCGCCGGTTCGAATCCGGCCAAGCGCACATGGTTTTTTTGCCAACACTATCGTGCGCTGGCCATCTCCAGGTGAAAGATTAATAAATGGAAACACAACCTTGTCTACCTGGTGAACAAGTAGTTTAAATTCAAAAACAAATATATTATTTTTTTCGTTTTTGTTAAATATACAGTTCTGATGCTATTCCGCTAGGAAAGCGAAGGACACCTCTCGAACTTAACACCTATAAATGATATCTATCGCTTTCTACCAACCTGCTTGATAGATCAGTCGGTGAAGAGCGGCGTGCATGTAATAGCGAAGGTCGCCGGTTCGAATCCGGCCAAGCGCACATGGTTTTTTTTTTCAAACACTATCGTGCCGCTGGCCATCTCCATGGGAAAGATTAATAAATGTATACACCCTTGTCTACCGGGAGAATAAGTAGTGTAAATATCAAAACAAATTATTAATTCGGTATATGTAATATAAAGTTCTGTTGCTATCCGCTTGGAAAACGAAGGACACCTCTCGAACCTAATACCTATAGATGATATCTACGCTCCTACCAACCGCTGATTGATAAGCCAGTCGGTTTAGCCTCGTGCATGTAATACGAAGGTCGCCGTTGTTCGAATCCGGCCAAGCGCACATGGGGTTTTTTTCAACACTATCGTGCGCGGAATCTCCAGGGGAAAGATTAATAAATGTATACACCTTGCTTTTCTACCTGGAAAACTAAGTAGTTTAAAATCTCAAACCAAGATATAATGTATATGTTAAATATACAGTTCGATGCTATCGCTAGGGGAAAGCGAAGGAGCACTCTGTCGAACGTTAAGACACCTATAGATGATATCATCGCTCTTATACCAACCCTGCTTGAATAGCTCAGTAGGTATGTGAGCGTGTGCCATGTAATACGAAGGTCGCCGGGTTAGATCCGTCCAAGTGCGCACATGTTTTTTTTTTCAACCTATCGTGCGCTGGCACTCCAGGGAAAGATTAATTAAATGGATACCACCCTTGTCTACCTGGAGGAATATATAGTAGTTTAAATCTCAAAACAAATTAGAATCAGTATATGTTAAATATACAGTTCTGATTGCCTATCCGCTAGGAAGCGAAGGACACCTCTCGAACTTAACACCTATAGATGATATCTATCGCTCTTCTACCACCCCTGCTTGATTAGCTCAGTCGGTTTTTAGAGCGTCGGCATGTAATACGAAGGTCGCAGGTCGAATCCGGCCATAGCGAACTTGGTTTTTTTCAACCACTATCGTGCGCTGGCCATCTCCAGGGAAAGATTAATAAATGTATACCCCTTGTCTACCTGGAGAACTAAGTAGTTTTAAATCCTCAAAACAAATATCGGTACGTTCGTATAGTATAATACAGTTCTGATGCTATCTTCTAGGAAAGCGAAGGCACCTCTCGATCTTAACACCTATAGATGATATCTATCGCTCTCTACCAACCCTCCCTGCTTGATTAGCTAGTCGGTTAGAGGTCGTACATGTAATACGAAAGGTCGCGGTTCGAATCCGGCCAATAGCACAAATGGTTTTGTTTTCAACACTATCGGGCGCTGGCCCTCTCAGGGAAAGGATTAATAAATAATAATCATAATAATAAGAATATTAAAGCGCCTTTTACAAAAAAGTAGGCAAAGCGCGGAAAGGGAAAAAAGGCACAGAAATACAAAGAGATAGGAAAAAGATGGGACTTAAGAAGACTTTTAAAGGCAGATAAATATCAAGGACACGCATGTTGGTCGGTAAATTCATTCCAAAGGCGAGGCCCTGCAATAGAAAAGGCCACGATCACAAGCTTTCTTTTTGGAACGAGGAATACAAATGAGATTGCAGAATCTGAGCGAAGTGTATAAGTTAACTTATGAGTACGAGGCTAAAATATGGAAGAAGGTCATCGGGAGAATTTGAATGCACAGCTTTAAAAAGTTGACGGCGTATTTGAATGTCTCCTGTAATTGATTGGTAACCAATAGAGAGAATCCAGAAGCGGCGCGACATGAGTGCGACTGGGTTTGCCTAAAAATGAGGCGAGCTGATTTATTCTGAAGAACTTGAAGACGGTTTAAATATTTCTTTTCAATACCATACATGAGAGAGTTGCAATAATCTAATCTTCTCCAGGGAACGATTAATAAATGTATACACCCTTGTCTACTGGAGAACTAAGTAGTTTTAAATCTCAAAACAAAATATAATCGATATGTTTAGAATTTACAGTTCTGAGGCTATCCGCTAGGAAAGCGAAGGACACCTCTCGACTAGTGTGAGAAAAAAAAAACGCCATGTGCGCTGGCCGGATTCGAACCGGCGACCTTCGTATTACATGCACGACGCTATAAACGACTAGCTATCAAGCAGGATTGCGTAGAAGAGCGATAGATAAATCTATAGGTGTTTAAGTCGAGAGGTGTCCTTCGCTTTCTAGCGGATAGCATCGTTTAAATAGCCACCAACACTGGACTTTTTGCCCATATTTTCTTTCTGAGCTTTGTGGTAGAAGCATGATTCCAGTGGATGGCCAGGTTTTCAGGGTCAAAAATCCAATAAGGGTATTCGTAACAGTATTGGTATTAACATTAGGGGTGTCATTTGGTTGTGGCAGCCATTCTTGGAATTCAAATGGGCACCAGATAGCGTCCATTTTAACCTATATCCAATTGAGATATAGACACAAGATTACATATCTTTCCATATTTTCAAAAGTCATTAATCCAATAAGAAGCATGAGTATGGTGAGTGTGTTCTTTTCTATGTTTTCAGTATCAAGGAATCATTGGAAGATATTTTAAAACTATGGATCAGTTGGTTTTTCAGTATTTGGCTGTGGTGGTCAATTGAAGTTCAAAATTACCGCCAAGTTGTTGTTTTTGCCCATAATGCTTTATCGCATGGCATAGTAGAGGCATGATATGGTGCCTATGTCCATTATTTGGGGGTCAAGGAATCCAGTACGAATATTATAAGAGAGTCGACCACTAGGTATTTGTCTAATTTGGCTGGTACATCCTCGAATTTCAAAATAATCTCATCTTAACCCATATCCCGGTCGATGGAGACTGTAGACGCAAGATTATGGTAGCTATTCCCAAGTTTATTCAGGGTCAATTAATACTTAAGTTTTACCGGATTTTACATCATGTTTCTGAAGAATAACATAATAGGTACCAAATGTAATGATTCTTACAGACCTATACAGCTGGGGAAAACATTTGTTTCCTTGGCAGATATTTTGAAATTCAAGATGGCTACCACAACCAAATGCGCCAATGATATCATCATTGTCCTTACTGGATTCTTTGACCCTGAAAACCTGGGCATAGGTACCGGAATCATGCTTTTACAAGGCCCAAAAAAGAGATATATGGGCAAAAAAGACAGCTTGGCGGCCATTTTGAAGTTTAAAATAGCTGCTTCGGCCAAATACCGAAACCAACTGATCCAATATTGCCAATAATGTTTCTAATGGATTCCTTGATCCTGAAAACATAGACAAAGACATTAGAATTATGCCTCTTAAAGGCTTAGAAACGGAGATATGGGCAAAAATGACATTTTGGCGGCCATTTTGAAGTTTAAAATGGCCGCCACGACCAAATAACATAACCAACGTATAGCTAATATTTTCAAAAGTGTTTCCAACGGACGCCTTTCTTCTGAAAACGTAGGTTAGGACATCAGAATCGTGCCTGTATGGGGCACAGGGCTGAGATATGGGCTTGGGTAGTTGGAAATGGCGGCCATTTTGAAAAATGGCGCCAAACCGGAGTCCATCCCAACAGATTCAATGTTAACATGTAAAATATCAATCAGTGGGGGTCCCCCGAACAAAATGATACCACTCACGATGGAGGATCTGGGGTGGGGTGCAGGGGGAGGGGGATTTCTAGCTCATGCACTAGTAAAGATGAGGTGACATCAATGTTTACAAACACAAGTTAGCACCTGGTCTACTGACATGTTAGAGGTGCAAAGAATATGCCCATACAGTTACAGCATTCAATAGCCTTATCACGCCCGATTGAGCGCGAATTTTAAAAAGCACAAGCCCTGCAGGTGCTCACGCATACTGCCAGGCAGTGCTTTGTTCGTTGCCCAGCGTTGACGTCACATGTCTACTCATCTATAGCGTGAATCAGTTTGCTAGGCAAGATACATTCACTGATCTCAATACAGTGGATTGGAAACCTGGGCTTCGTAAATGAGGCACTGGTGGTTAAGAGCCGGTCATTTATACAAAATAATGCTCCCATTGAAATGTGAATAAGCGACATAACACACTACAGAATCAAGCCAATTCAGTGCGCGCGTATGGTATGGCATGTCTCTAAAACGGACACCCTGTAAACAACTTCTGTTAAACAGGTGTCTCTGGAATGCTATTGTGTTCGGTAGACCAAGATGTCCGCCGGTTGCTTCGTTCTTCTAATATACAATTACTGTTGTGTAGCTAACCCATTGTATTATATCAGAAAGCACGACATTCCTGTACCATCTAAAATGTCATGTCGTCAAAGGAAGAAGGTCACCAACACCTATTTTAATCACCGAAGATGCCAAAAGGAAAAACGGGTTTTGACAAGTCTTAATTACTTTTTACCGGAGTCTACCCGAGAGCCTTTTACCACCGCGATGCACCGGGAAGTGGGTCATCACTGGGTAATGTTTTACCCCAGGATGACCTTGAACCTTAAAGTCTGACTCAGAGATTTCGAAATAATATTTTTTGTGTAATAATGAAAAATAGTCAACTACAACTAAAGATAGTAACCTAAAATGCACAATTCCGAAATTTGAGATGAATCGGATTTTTCGTTTTGATGCAGCAAACATTTATGTGTAGTATTACGTCCTATAGGATACTGTGTATAACAAAAATTCCGGATCCGGAATTTTATAACAAAGTTGTGATTTTCTATATGAAGGAATTCGATTTGCGCTTAGCAATTTCACACAGTGATTAGTATATGGACAAGCATTATGTAGATACAAAAAACACGATTTTTTTTTGGAAATTGAGGGCGCCCTCCTCAGGAAATCTCTGAGTCGGCCTTTAATATGTCTATACTCGTGTAACTAACAGAGCCCAGACAAAAACTATACCTTTATTTAATCCCTATAACAAGACAAATACATTTATATACATAATTTGACCTGATTTCAAATTTGCCGCTGTACTAAATGCACCCCTTATATTACAATGTTCCCCTACAGGGATTTTTAGGACTTTCAGTTTAATGTTCTGGGGCCTTATAGACATGTGTTGTCACGAAATAAATTCTGTCGCAATTAGTTCCAAGTTTCTATATAGTAAAAATGCCTAGATTGCCTGGAGTACAGTGGAAAACATTCATGTAGAGGCCTTCTTGGGATATCTAGGACATTGTCGGCATAAACCAAACAAAACTTTCGAAATTTGCATAAATATGCATGCATTGATAATTTGATATTCACGCCCTTTGTTAATAATTAACTAAATAAAGCACGATATTACCATACCATAACTACATTTAATAATAATAATAATAATAACAATTTGCCTGCTAGTTGGCGAAGAATCCTCAAGAAGTAAGGTGTATAAAAACAGCAATTGTAAGATATTGATCATGTCAGTTAGTCGGCAGGTCACCCAAGTACTATTGTTCACACTAAAAATTGTTGGACAGGGTCATTTTACATTGGCTTTCACAAATACAATAGGCAAACGACCTTGCTATTGTCCACATTCCCTGCACACGTCTCTGCAGTTCAAATCGATGGAAATCAGCCCGTGTTATAGCATCTGAGAATTCAATTCCTTGAGCAGTATATGTAAGATATACAATTTTCCGTGGTTTCCGCTTTCTTAAAAGAGATAGAGTAACACGTACACAGACTGTTTTGTAGCACACAATTCAATTAAGTGATTTAGGATTCTTAAATTGGTGGGATTTTATAACTTAGAGAGACCCACGCTTTTAAAACGTAACAATTCGTCGCTTTAATTAGTTGTTTTAACCCCAAACACACTTGCACGTCATATTAAACACCCAACGTTGATATGTAGTTGACATTCGCAAACAATACATGATTTTATAAGAATGCAGGTATTTGGGGCCTTAAATAGACATTTTCCCGAGCGTTTTCGACCAAGCTATTGAGGTCACGGCGATTGTATTGTCTTCTCGTGGACAAGAAGGGAAATAAACGCAGGTTGGCGTGACCTCCTGATTGAGGGATGTTCTTTTACAAAATGTTGCAACACATTAAAAGGGTGGTAGTGACGTCACTGTCAACGGCTATAGCAATAAAAAAAAATAAGCGATTTCTCCTGAAGTTTTCACACAATGGAAAAATAATGTAGATCGTGGAGAGCATATACGTTCATTTCTCAGGGGATTTATCTTCTATGAACGTTAATGAACAAATTTAGCATGGTTGGACTCGTGATAGCAGGGGCGGAATCCAGGATGGGCGTAAATCAGGTGTCATAAATGAAAAGTGCTTGGATTTCTGTAATAGGTAACCAAAGTGTTCCAGCTTGTTGTAAGTATTTAAAGGTTTAGCCCGTGATTGTAAACCATTACGATTCAAAAAAGGTATAGTTGGGTAACTATCTACGGCCTAAATGTTCAGAGTTTAGGCTAAAAACGCAAAAATAAATATAAAAGGGTCAATTGAGTTGTTGGACAGGGGTCAAATTTAAAGTTACTCCGATTGAATACAACAAATGGTGTTGCTACAATTATTGGTGTGACCTTGATATAATTATAATAAGGACTAGTTTTGACTGTCTCAATGCTTCGATTTGGTAGGTGTCAGAAGGTCAACTCGGCATGGGATCAAAGGAAAAAAACTGTTCCATTTTGATCTTACATACGTCGCCGAAGTAAATATTTCCCCACTATAATAATAATAAATATAGGTTTTCCCAGTTAATTTGCACCTTGGTAATTGATTTTAATAAACAGACAATTGGATTCGTCCTAAAATTGAGCATCGCGGAGAACACGCAAAACCAATTGTTATTTTTCGGTAACTGATATTCATTTTTGAGTCGTTGTATTTAAACTTTGTGTCATTGATTTTCGTCAATTGCTCATCGAATTGTCCGTAATATCAAGACCGGCGTATTAAAAAGCCAATCGCCATTTTTCATGTATTCATTATCGTCTCTTTCAATTTAGTCACTGTGGTGTCGGCCTATTTGTTAACATAAATATGGTTCTTTTGAAAGGTTCTGTAATGTTTTTTTCCTTCCAATGGATCTTCAAAAAGTGCTATATTTTCGGCCTATCTTTTGAGTTCTTTTCGCTGCTGAAAATCACGCAAATAAGTGAATTTTACGTATTTATTAAATAAGGAAATAGTACATCAAGTCCATTCATATCAAAAAAAGAATCTTGAAAAAAAATAGTATGTTTATTTTATCGTTTGAAATTTTATTTTTTATTATTATGATATGACTATTTTGGCTGAAACCGTTTTAATCAATGGCAGAATTTACCCTTTATTTACCACCGCATAGATAAAGTTATTCAAAAAATCTAGTGCAACCCCATCAGCCCTTTTTCTTCGACGAAAGATGATTTTTACAGGCACTATTAATTGGATATATGCCCTATAAGGTGAGAAGATGAGAATCAACATGAAATAAACACTTTATTTCATTAGATACGACGAATATGAAAGGACAAAGATCTTAAAATCAATTATAAAAGACTAAATTGCTTTTTCTATCAGTAGTCATCGCCACGCGGGACGATTTTGTCAACGGATTTGACGAATTATCAACGACACACAGTTGAAATATAATTTGAAACAAAAAATGACACATCGGTTACGAAAGTTTAAAAACGGTTTTGCGTTTCTGCGATCAACATTTTTCGGACGAAATCAAATTGTCTTTTTATAAAATCAATTACACAAGTGCGAAAAGAACTGGGAAGGAAAACCTATAGTATAATTACCATAATTGGCTATGGCAATTGCAAGCTTTCACATTGTCATGAAATGATAATGCCATCTCATGTTTTTTTTTGTAATCCAGTGATCAAAGGGATGACACTCTGCGGCAACTCAATTCGGTGACTAATCTTTGGCCAATAAGGTTTGAAGTTGATTTGACTTCAAAGGAAATTTTAGAGGTTTTTAGCCCACATGTCCCTCTGGAAAATGTCGGAAATTTTCCCCAGGAGGAGGAGGCAAAGTTTTCAGGGTAAATTTAAATATGGTCCAAAAAAAAAATAACGGTTCGTTATAGCTCAAATTGGTCGTGTGGTAAAACAGGGAGTAAAAAATCTATCGGTGACATGTCTGTAAACTGCATCGTTATGAGATATACAGCAAAATAGGCTGAAAGGTCCAGGTTTATTCAGCACGGTCAAGTCTATATTGTTGTGATTGAGTTTAAAAGTATCTTTAAAAGTTATAAAATTACATTGTGATGTAAAGTGGTGGATAGTTGCCTCTTGGCATCGTCTCGTGGTTACAGGGAGGGGCACTCTCCCCACACATTCAATGGCGGGGACAAAATTCCAGAAGATGCTACAAGTGTAGTATACCCTACATTAAGTTAATTCAATGTAAAAAAATTTTATTAATTTTATAGAACTTAAAAAAAAAACAGTTAAGACCTTTGACCTTTGCTGAAAAAAAATTTGACCATAGCCTATTTGGTATATCTCCATAACGATGCAGTTTACAGAGGTCACCATAGAAATTTTTTTACTCCTTTTACCACAAGAAACCAATTTGAGCTACACTACAACGTTATTTGGACCATTATTAAATTTACACCTGTTAGAACTTTTCCCCCTCGGTGAGAAATTGCCGACATTTTCAGAGGGACTGTGCGGCTAAAAACTTCTACAACGTCCTTTGAAGTCAAATCAATCTTCCAACCTTACTTGCATAGATTAGTCACGGATTGAGGATTTTGACTTTATGCGTAAATCCACGGGTATGCAGCGGAGACAAAATTCCAGATTCGCCTTGTTATGGGGGAAATACGATTGCCATTGTACTGTCCATGCAGTTGAACAGATTCAGATTGTGACCCCGCCCAGTTTAGATTGAGGTGGCCTCGTTCGCGATTAAACTAAACTTTGAGGGTTATATTGTGAGATTCAAGAATTTGATTGTCTATTTCATGAGATTTATTGAAAAAAGGAAAACTAAATGTGAACATAACTAATTGGGAGAAGTGAGCTATAAACTTTGTGCAGAACCAAGATCCATCATCCATACGTGGGAGCCATTTCCCCATGTTTCGAAGAATACAAAAAGAAGGAGGGTCGAGCCAAAGAGGTTTTATATAGATAGAGAGGCAAACAACGTTACGTAATCTTTAAGAAATTCACGTCTCGCATGTTTTGCAAACCACAAAGAAAACCTTCGAAATTTGCATAAACTAATGCATGCACTGACTTGATATTCACGCCCTTTTTAATATTAACTAAATAAAGCACTATATTCCATACCATAATTCTACATTTAATTTTAATAATAATAACACTAATAACATTTGCCTGCTAGTTGCGAAGAATCCTCAAGAATAAGTGTATAAAAAAAACAGGCATTGTAAGATATTGATCTGTCAGCTGTCGGCAGGTCACCAAGTACTATTGTTCACACTAAAAATTTTGGACAATGGTCAATTTTTACTTGCTTTCACAAATACATAGGCAAACGACCTTGGCTAATTGTCTCACATTCCCTGCACGTCCGCAGTTCAAATCGATGGAAACAGGGCCCGTGTTGAATCATATAGAATTCAATTCCTTGTGCCAGTTTATGTAGTTAAATACATTTTTCCGTGGTCTTCGCTTTCTTAAAAAAGATGAGTAAACACTACACAGACTTTTTTTTGTAGCACACCTTCAATTAAGATTTAGGATGCTATTAAAATTTGTGGGATTTCATAACTTCAGAGACGACCACGCTTTTTTTTCAAAACGTAAAATCGTCGCTTTTAATTCGTTGTTTTTAACCCCAAACACACTTGCACGTCATATGAAACCAACGTTGTATGTAGTTTGACATTTCGCCACAATACATACAATGATTTAATATAATGAATTCAGGTATTTTTGGGCCTTAAATCAGACATTTCCAGAGCGTTTTCGAACCATCTATGAGGTCACAGCGATTGTCTTGTCCTTGCTTTCTCAATAAAATAACGCATGTTTGGCGTGACCTCCTAATTGAGTGGATGTGCTTTTCAAAATTGTGCAACCACATTAAAAGGTAGTACGGTCACTGTCAACGGCTATATCAATACAAAAATAAGCGATTGGCTTCCCTGAATTTTCAACACAATGACACATCATGTAGATCGTGGAGAGCCTATACGTTCATTTCGTCCTCAGTTGATTTTGTCCGTTCTAGAACGTTAGATGAAAAATTAGCATGGTGGTGTACCTCGTGATAGCATGGGCGGACATCCAGGATGGGATAAATCAGGGGGAGGTGTCAGAAAGGAAAGTGGGCTTGGATTCCCTTAATAGGTAACTAACCAACGTGTCCATGCTGTGTAAGTATTAAAGGTATATCCAAGTTATTTTGTCTACGGCGCATTCGATCAAAAAAGGATATAGTTTGTACTATCTACGGCCTAAATGTTCAGAGTTATGCGAAAACAGCAAAAATCAATAAAAAGGGCATTGGAGTTGGACAGGGTTCAATTTTTAAAGTTACTCACTCCGATTTTGAATACAAAATGGTGTAATTTCTTGGGACCTTATAGGATTAAAATAAGGAATATTTTGACTTTTCTTCAATGCTTTCCGAGTAGTGTCAGAAGGTCAACCTATCGGCCATTGGATCAAAGGACAAAACTGGTTTCATTTTGATTACAAACTTCGCCTAAAGTAAACATTTCACTATTTCCCCACTATTAAAAAATAAATATAGGTTTTCCCCCAGTTAATTTGACTGTTGATTGATGTTTCATAAAACAGGGACAATTGTAATTCGGTCCTAAAATTGCGGCATCGCGAGAAACGGCAAAACCATTTTATTTTCGGTAAACGGATGATTCATTTTTTGTTCGTTGTATTTCAACTTTTGTGTCCTTGATTTCGTCCAATTTGGGCTCAGAAATGCGTCCGTTTAAATCAAGCCGTGTATTAAAAAAGCCATTCGTCATTTTTCATTGTTATTGCATTTCGTCCTTCAATTTATCACGTGTGTGTAGGCCTATTTGTTAACATTAAATATGTCTTTTGAAATGGTTCTGTAATGGTTTTTTTCCTCCAATGTGTCTTCAAACTGCTAATTTTTGCTTATCTTTTTGATTCTTTCGGCCTGAAAATCACGCAAATAAGTGAATTTTACGTATTTATTAAATAAGGATATAGTAACATTGTCATTCGATATAAAAAAATGAATCTTTGAAAAAATATGTAATGTTTTATTTTTTTTTTTGAACTTTTCACTTTTTTGAATAGTATGATATTGACTCTTTTGGCTAAAAAAACCCGTTTACTAAAATCAATGGCGAATTCTTCTAGACCCTTATTTTACCACCCGCATAGATTAAAAGTTTATTCAATAATCAGTTGCACCCACCGCACCTTTTTCTTAGAAGAAGACCTGATTTTTACACGCACTATTAATTGGGATATATGCCCGTATAAGGTTAGAAGAAGAGAATCATCATGAAATAACACTTGATTTTCAGTTAAATGAATTACCCGACGAATATGAAAGACAAGATTCTTAAAAATCAATCATAAAAGACTAAATTGCTTTTTCTATTTCAGTAGTCATGCGGCCACGCGGGACGATTTTTGTCACGGATTGACATTCAACGACATCACAGAGTTGAAATATAATGAAAAAAATGACATCGTTTACTGAAAAGTTAAAACGGTTTTGCGTTTTCTTTGCCGACTCACATTTTTAGAGAAATCCAATTGTCTGTTTTATTAAAATCATTAACACAAGTGCGAAAATAACTGGGAAAACCTCATATTTTTTAAAGCAAAATTCCATTATTGGCTATGGCAATGCAAAGCATGTTCACATTTTCATGAAAATGAATAATATGTGCCATCTCAATGTTTTTTTTTTTTCTGATTCAGTGAATCAAGGGACATACACTCTGCTGCAATACACGAACTCAGGCAATAATGGTCTTATCGATGCGTAATCCACCGGGTATGCAGCGAAAACTTCAGATTCGCCTTTGTTTGATTGGAACTACGATGCCATGTACTGTCCATGCAGTTGAACAATTTCAGATTGTGAACGACCGCCAGTTTAGATTGAGGTGGCCTCAGTTCGCGATTAAAATAAACTTTGAGGTTCTATGTGAGTTCAATAATTTTTGGATTGTATATGTCATAATTTGTATGATATTTAAAAAAGAAAACTAATGTGAACTTACGCACAACCTATGACGGTTCACGGCAGTTGTTTTGGGTTCCCGCTCTTCCATTATTTTGCACGAATGTCGAGTTGAACAATACACTCCTTCGTAATGTACGAAATGGAGATTTTTTACGAATGGAGTTTATTGTTCTAACTCCACAATCGTACAAAACAATGAACAACAAAACAATGCGTTGCCTTTATAGGTGTGGCTTAGAGGAAAATCATTAGAATTAAAAGTTTACGAAATAATGACTGAATTATGTAAGGTGTGGGCATCATGATTTAAATGGGCCATTTTCACACATATGTCTAGGTCTAACAAGTTACATACTTGAAAATACAGAATAAAAAAAGTTGTCACCAGTATTAGGTTTCCTGAAAATTGGGTCGAAAATTTACATTTTTAAAGGGAAATCTCGTCCTCCTATGCTACGCTGCGTCCTGCGTATTTACGCCTTCTTAGACAAGTGAGCTTCAACATCAAGTTTACAAAACGATTTTACGAACGCTTAAAAAAATTAGTGTAAACGCAGAGGGGAAAATCGCTCCTGATTTTTGCGACGCTAAAACGAATGCACGCTTGCTCAATGCTCATCTCCGAGTTTATTAAAACCGGCTTGCGCGTACTCCTTAGAACCAAATCAATTGCCAACCCTTAATTGGTTAACTATTAATTACACCCATAAGGACATACACCATTAACTCTACATAATCTTTAGTCCAAAATTTAACATAAAGGGCGTGAATCAATTGCCTTTTAAATTTGACATTTGGGCGTTGAGTCCAGAGGGGATATTTTTCTTGTTGTTTTATTGTTGTTTTCTGGCTTTTCTTTTGGTATTAATTTTGGTTGTGTTTATTACTTTAATCCCGCGCATGTTTAAATTGTTCATATTCACTTTGGCGTGTTTATATTTGCGTAAATTACGTCACTACGTTAAACATCTGAATACTTAGTCGAATATGTTTTTCGTATTCAATATTTTTTGTTAGATTTATATTTGTGTTTTGGGTTGTGTAATGTTTTAATGTTTGTTTATTTGTGAATTATTTTAATTAGGCCAAGGACTTGCTCACACCAACAATTCAACCTTTTGAGTTTGATCTTGAGGTTATTGTTAACGTTTATAGACATTTTCTAATTTTAGCTTACATCTTGAAGGTCCTCTTTTTTATTGTAAGAGTAATGCTGGCTTATACTTTTTGTCGTGGCTGTCGCATGTCGCAAACCACAAGTTTCGTGTTGTCGGCTACTTGCTGTTTTTTGCGCCGCGCCAACAGTGGCTGTGCTGTCGGTGCGCAGTTTCGCGAGTACGTTCATACTTTTGTCGTGGTTTTTTGCGGCAGGAACGCGCTCATCATCATGGCGCCATTTGTTTACGTTGGAATCGTCTCACCCAAATCCCAAAATGAATCATTTTTAAATATCAAAAAAAAAAAAAGAAAAAAAAAAAAGATGTCCATCGCTGCGGAGGGTTAACAAATATACTTCGTTCGTGCATTTTCATTGGTCCGCTTTTTGTTACGGCATCGGGTGGTGCCCAGAAAAGTGGAGTTCAAGTCAACATCTTCGCTGGTCCTGTCGCAGGGATCACAACGACAAACTAATCGATTTATGGCTTGTCGCAGCAGGTCGCAGCCGTCGCGGCGACATGGCAAGTTTTATTGGTCACGTTTTGTAACTACCTTGCGCTGGTTGCAACAAAGTACTTGTCGCCGACCTGCACAGGCACGACAAGCTTTAGTAATGAAACCAGCATAAAAACGATGTTAAAAATCACGAGTGAATCATGCTCAGTGCAGAGTATCAGATATTAAGTGGGACACTAACATGTACATCAACTTTATGATCGTTACACGTTTAACACATCGACGTTTATTAATCATTACACCACAACGTAGTAAATAGGAAGGTTTATCTAAAACCGTGGTGATAGGGAGCGGTCAATATTTATGCGGGGGGGGGCAATGGAGGATTTCATTTTTTTTTTTTCGGGGCCAAAAAATTCGCGTTTTCCCCTTCGCTTCCGTTTAAAAAATGTCACATTTTCCTTGATATTAGGTGATTTTTAATACCAATAAAGTCGCATGCTCCTCCCTCGCCTTGATGCAGATTTTTCATACTCCCCTCTTGCTTACATTTTTTTCCGGATTCCTCTCCCCAATCCCTCCTCCATTCCCCCTAGCGTAATGACATCTCCCCAAGTTACTTTTTAAATCGTTCGTTTGAATCAGACCTATGCACGGTTTATAATGCAAACAATTGAATGTGTATTCTAACCATTAGAGGCCTAAATTGCACGCTCCATATGTGTGACTGTTTAAACCATTTTGAGTGTTTTAAGTAGTGTATAAAAATGACTATTACATTGTGAATAGTAAGAGACATTATTCGGCTTGAACAATGATTACTGATGGAATTCGCAAGTGAATGCCACACCAAGTGTTATGAAGTGATTAGACTTACCTTTCTAACTCTCCGTTTTAAGGCAGGTTATCATTATAATCAGTAGGGAGGTGTTATACTTTTCCCACTAGTGCAGTTATCTTTTGTGTGTTACGTATTTCCATTTGTTTACTCGCTTGTTCAATCAACACTCAATGCGTTAAATAAACCCCAGGCTCTCCTGATTTTGTTGCGTCGATTTCTGATACAGTGTTTTAGCTCTTATAGATTTAGCATGATCCAAGACATGGCGTAGAAGCGGACGTAGAATTGGAGAAATGTTCATCATTTTGATCACCAGTTTCGGGCAAATCAATGTCCATTATCGTATTTTGAGTTTCACTGGCAAGTTCATGGGGTTTAACTTAACTTTAAAAAAAAAAAAAAAAAAAAAAAAAAAAAAAAAATATTCCATTTATAAAGCCCAGTTCGGTCAAATCAATGTATCAAAATATTTAGTCTATGTTTCACCGTGGCAAGTTTATGCCTGATTTGAATTGTAACCAAAAAATAGTTGCCAGCGAAAACATTGTACGTGCAATTCAGATGCTCTTATTCACCACTGACATGATGAGTGAGCACGAACTACACTGGTTTTGACATTATCCGCACTAACGATGCATTGTTACAATGCAAATTTCAGGGAAAGGTTTTTAAAGCATAAACGAATTTTATAAACAATACTTGGAAGTTATTAAGGACCCCTGACACTCTTCTTATGCTTCATTCTCCATTGGTTTGTTTAGTACTACATTCGAAACAGAAAGAGTTTCTTTCAATCGTTCTTTCTTGTTGGATCTAATTGTATTCACTACATTCGTAAAAATAAACAAAAGTTTAGTACTCGACAAGCTTGGAAGACTCACAACAATTGGTTACACAGAGGTGTGGCGTAAGTAGGATAATGGCCTCGTTTTTCACGACATTCGTGGAGAATTAAAACACGGCTTCGATCGCCTCAGCCGTTTTTATTTTCACGAATGTCGCCCAAAACACGGCCATTATCATTTGACATAACTCATGGTAGATATGACCTAACATCTTTGTGCAGAACCACGATCCATCATCCATTACTTGGGAGTCCATTTCCACAATGTTTTAGAAGATACAAAAGAAGGGGGGTCTAGCAAGAGGTTCTATATAGATAGAGAGGCAAAACGTTACGTATCCTTTAGAAATTCACCGTCTCGCATGTTTTGCCCACCATAAAGAAAACCTAGAGTACCAAACAAGAGAAGAAATGGCTGCCTCGCTTCTTCCACATACTGTGGGTGCCGCTGCAGTGATACACTATCGGTCTGATACAAATTACGTATGTGTTAGACGGTGGCCAGGTGTAATAATAGTACCTGGATCAATTTGTGCTCAGATACTCTTTTTTCTCATAATGCAATGCGCGCTTAGGTGAAAAGATGTATTCCTTGAGGCGGTTATTTAAATCAAGACCACTGACGTGTCATTTCATAGTTGAGTGGTCATGGGTAGGACAAAAATTTAACACCCAATAGCCCCAACATCCAACAAATGATATTTTGGCGGATTGTTTGTATCGATTGACTTATGTGGGGAACAAGCACCCAAATGATACATTATCCGTGCCAATATTCAAAATGTACAGCGCCCAGCACGACGACTGGTTTTGAATGCGGTTCACCCCCTTGGGCTAGCGCCCTATGCTAACAACGGGTAAATTAAATAGAAATGGGGTTATGCTGCAAGTTACTGTAAGTTAAGTTTTAGTTCTGTACAAAGATATTCAGGTCACAGTCTGCAAAACAAACTACATGATTTGTTTTCATTCTTTGTTTCCTTTTGGAAAATTATGAAATCTACAGTCAAGGTTAATTGAATCACAGTAGAAGTTGCTTTATTCGTGAAGAAGGACAAGTATCTGGTTGCTGCGTTATGACAAAATAGTCAATCGTAATCGGGGTGGTGGTAGCACCTGAAATTCGTTTCAACTGCATGGGTATAACAACGGCTCTATACTTCTAGATAAAAGTAATTGAAGTGCTTTATCCTCTGCATACCGAGCGGATTTACGGGATATCAACAGTGTATTATTTGCTCGAGTCAATGCAGAATGATGTACATCTAATGGTCACTAGATATTTAAGGAAAGAAATTCGCAAATGACGGTTATTCATTTTCAAATTAAATGTGCAACTTTTTGGGACAATGACTTGACATATCCCGGAATATTGAAAGGTATACTATTAATATAGGACGGCAGGCCCCATCGAGGCAAAAAGTGTCAGAAAAAGTATTGACGGCGTAATTTGTTACAAAACATCCAACCACGTGGATTCCAATTCCTCATGGACATATCACTAGAGTAATGGGTTGTGGCCATTCTAATTTTATTTTGGGGTAAAAAATGGCCAAAAAGGTCAAAATGTCCAAACAAAAATAGGTACATCAGTCAAATGCATTACTTTTCAACTAATTCTATCAGAACATGCCCAATTACCTTCAAAGGAGTCATTATTTAAGTGAATATAATGGAAACCATTCCAATCTTAAATCTTGGGGTCAAAATGGCCAAAAAAAGGGTCAGGGAATTGTCCAAAAATAGGTAATCAATCATAATGCCTTCTTTTCTCAAACTTTTATCAGAATATGTGGGTATACATCCCAAGGGAAAATAAATGAACCGGATGATGCGAAGCCATGCCAATTATAATTCTGGGGTCACAATGGCCACAAAAAAAACGAGCAAAAATGTCCAACATCCATAAATGATCATAATGCTTCCGATTCTCAAAACGATTTTTAATGGGAACATGTACAGTTACTTCCCAACACGACCACTAAAAACAATTGAATAGAGGCTATGTCATTTCAATTGACACTCTTGTATAGGGTCAAAAATGGCCAAACCAAGTTCAAATTTGTCCCCAAAATTTTTTTTAAATTAGGAAAAATTCCCCCCACCAAATCTTTCTCAACATACCTTAACCCTAGTCTTACCAAAGCAAGTACAAGTACCTAGCCTGGCTCACAATGACGTCAAAAAGTCCACGAATCGGCCAAATTGGGATTTCCATAGCAAAAATAGCGACATACGATTTTTGCGCTAAAGAAAGTAGGAATATATCGGATTTTCATGCGGTTTTCCGCTCCAAATGCCCCACCCGGGGGGGGGGGGGGGGGGTGCATGTGGTAGTTAACCTAGATATAGATTTTTAGAGCCATGACGTGCATAGTAGTAGTAAGCAGTAAAACCAAAGTTTTAAATGGTTTTGTCACCGTCAGGGGGTGGATGATTCACCTCACAGTCGCAGCAACCGCCTTAATTTTCTATACTCTCTCAAAAAATCAATAGTTTCACTAATGATGTCATCACAACCCAAGATTGAAATGCTTTTCTCGACCTCCTTGTAGACTTGAAAAAAACCACTGCAAGTCTATTGATTCCTGGGACCTTTTAAGACAGCTGTCATGCCCATCAACGTACACTATTCGCCTTCGCAAAACGATCCATTGCCTCTTCCAAACCCAAATCTGCATCAGTCTTCAGTCTGCATCCTATCCATGAACTTCACACCATACCTAATAAAAAATTTCAAAAATGCTACCATAATAAATATTTGGGCTGGCACTCCCCGATACCCTTCGACTTTGACGGAATACCCTAACCCCGGTGAAGGTGCTACCTTACATTTATTCGCTTAAAATTACCGGGTAAGGAATGAGAAAATGATACCGGAAGCTTTTTGCCCAAAGCTTTGCCTTTTAGCCCACCCGGAGCAAGTTCACTTGGTTATAAGGACGAGGGTTAGGGGACATATCACTTACTTTCCAAGGGCCAATGATTAATATTGAAGTGCTAGCCATTTCAAGAACACATTTGGTGTAGAAAATGTCCAAAAATGGTAAACAGCACTTATGGCCCTTCTAAAACCTTAATAAGCAAATATAGTGTCTAAAGGATATAATTAGGTGTATACGTGTTAGATCCAATTTACCAATATTTGTCAAGTGGGCTAAAGATCAAAATTCACTCAAGATTGGGAGGGGGATCTAAAGTTTTCGGTTAATATGGTCAGAAAATATCAAATCCAAACTAATGATTGAAAATGAATGTAATGCAGCAATTTGTCTTCGTTTATGTTATCCATTCTAAATATTTAATCACTAAAGAAAATTTATCGTAATTAGAGTTGGCTTCTTACAATCCTCAGCTTTGAAGTTAACCACAAACGGGTAAATTAACTCTATTGCCTATATGTCAAACATTGTTTCAAGTCATCAATTGCGTCACCAGAGTACATTAAAGTGACAAGGAGTGGGCCATTATAATGCACTTTACTTGGAGGGCGAACAAAGAACTTAAATAAATTCAAAAGTTGTTCATAATGTTATTATGATGTCCCTTTTACGGTTACTCATAGTGCTATGAATACACGAAACGGAATGATTAAAAACTATAAAGAAAAGCATTTTTGGCTTTAATGCTAATCAAGAGAAAAATCTCAAATTGATTTCCTTAAACTGCAAAAAATAATATGCTAATCGCGGATGAGTGGTTTTGTTTTTTTGAGTTACATCAACAGGCCAGAATGATCATTTTTAAGCAAATAAACTGAAATGGGAAAACAGTCACTGTCCCAAATTTTCAGGCAGTTATGGTTAAATGGTCCAAAAAAGTCATTTCTCCGAAATAGTCCAGGTT
>JAMKCH010085402.1:0-42498 GCA_023653785.1 Ophioderma brevispina
GCTAAAATGGGTCATTTTTAGAGCTCACAGCATTCGCTGGAGCTATTTGAATTACTCTTTCTCACCACGTCTGTCATTGGTCCCTGTCTAGGGTTGCAAGCACGGGTTTCCATCTATATAATTCCGTTACTTACAAATTGGGGCGATCGGGGAGGGGGATACAATCCGATAACAATGCAACCAAATGGCTGATGAACTGACCCGACCATTCACAAATATTTATTTTGAGACCCTTAATTTGGCTATTGCGTGACGTAATTTAAACCCTGCATTGGAAAATTTGAAACCCGACACGCCCCAGTCTTGCAACATCCACGGCAGATTGGGAAAATTAAATTGATCTTTATAATACTGGAAAATATGTGCCATTCTCAAAAAAGTGACTCCCGTAGAGTTATTTCGTTCTTTGATCAAAAATCTTGTGGTTTTGCTAAAGTAAGTACGTGTTAATATTTCCTGTTAGTATGCCTACTTTGCGAGCTCTGCATGGACATATATAGTTTTCTCATAATTTAAATATCATGATATAAATTAAAATGTCAAAACTTGAAAAAGATAAAAAAGACAAAAAAACAAAACAATTTTATTATTATTGATTTTTTAAATTGCTTTTTTTAATTTTATTTTAGAGTCATTTTTTTTTATTTATTTAGTTATTTTTTTTTATTTATATTCGTTTATTTTATTTATGTTTATGTTATTTATAGTTTATATTCTATTATTATGATGCACATGTATTTAAAATAGACCAAGTGTTTTTTGACTCTTCGTCTGATTTTCCTTATATCCTTTAGGTAAGCGGTTTTTTCCATGGAACAGTGCTATCAATACAATTACCAAAGAGGAGGCCACGATTTATCAGCAATGTGTATTATACCGCCGAAAAATGTTATTATTGAAACCATGAAAAATATGGTTAAAATTAAAGATAGCGAAGATCGCGTGAGCTGTTCGCGTGACTGGACAGCCCTCACTGCACAATGTACATGCGAAAGCGATTTCCCGCACAAATATCACTCCAGTGCATAGCCAATCTGCCTGCATGTGTTGGGTGTATTTCCCGCATCCAATTTTGGGGCGTATACACCTTTATGACCCGTGCAATTGGGTGGTTTTCCCGCACACTCCCGCACTTCCCGTATAATTGGGCGCATTTCCCTATACTATTGCGAGTTTCCCGCAAGTTTCCCTTCATCTTCACGTATAACTCCCGGCACATAGACCGTTTTGGCACTTGCAACACATCTCATGAACAGTCCTCGTGTGTTTAATATAGGTAAATTTAAATTAACAGATGAATAAGAGAATGATTTGTTAATGGAGAATGCAATGATGCTGCAGTTCTTCACTGTTAATACTAGCGTATTCCATCTTCATAATCCAGATCATGCCGCACAGACACACATGTACATGTATGGTTCGCATTTTAGGAAAAATCATTGCTTTGGAGTGAGACATGCACACCAATTTTTTTTTCAAAATGAAGTTTGTTTTCAACAATTAAGAATTCAATACATATACGGGAAATGCACAATACATTTTGATACAGCAAAAAGAAAGGGTGTATTACGTTATCAAAATTTTAAAGCAACAAAATGCCAAAATGATGACATTATCAGAGAGGTTGCTGGAACATTCTATTTGTACGACAGTTAAAGTTTGAGAGCTAGGAGTAGCTAATGGAACTCAAGAAATATGCTCTAATTTGCTCAGGTATTGAATTCTGCCTGAAAAATAGACCTTATAATACAAAATTTTAAGATTACTTTACTAATTTATTCTAAAGATACATTTAATTGAACCATGTCATCTATAGCCAAAAATTATAGTGGTGGTGGTAAACTAATAAAACGATTCACGTAATACCCGAAACGGTAATTACACAATAACGTAGTAAACAATAAACATTTTCGACCATTTTTACAATTCAGCTAAGAGGTATCTAATTGAAAGTTTGATATAACTTTTGTAGGCGGAAAATAAGATTACATGTATGTACTCCTTGATCAATATTAAATAGCTGTTCGGTTGCTGAGAAATTCTTGCAGACGACACACAAACAAACAAAGCCAAAACGAGTCCATCGATTCTACGTCTGATCTTACTTATATTTAAGAAAGTTAAAAAAAAAATATCATTCTTCCCACCAGATCGGTTACAATTTAAAACCTAATTCTACTCGGCGCAACATTATGAAGGGATAGATCTTACTTTATATTAGAAATTAAAAAAAAAAATTATATTTTCCCCCTAGATCGGATAAAATTTTATAACCTAATCTACTCTGGCGCAAAATTATGAAGGGAAGACATCCCCAAACATACTGTAAGCCTTTCGTAGTGTACGAAAGCGTTTTTACTTTTCTCTTTTTATCATTAAGCACGCTACTCCAAAAAATTACATGGCCGTACATGCATTGTCGTGTAATGAATACATGTGAAAAATGCGAAATGCCAACAATACGACTCGGAAAAATTTCGGGTAACTTCTCTATTAAGTTAGAGGTTTTAGAGGGGTCAACTCTCTAAAGAAACGTGTTAGTTCGATGTCATCGATCTTTTTTGTTTGTTCCCTATAAGGCTAACGTTCAGGATATAAAAAAGAATTCTCAAAATTATGTTGAGGTAGGGACGAGCTGTTGATCACGAAATGCCCCTTTAACAGTTGACGACGAAACCACACAGACTGCTTAAATCGATTTTTTGTAATGACAAAATTGCTACAACTTTAGTTAAGAAGTACACCAGTATGAATGTTTGTAATCAGAATTGGTTGAAATGAAAATATTGGTTATCAGGAGTGAGTAAGCTAAATTTTTGTCATTTATCCTGTTAGGGCTTTAAAGGAGTTGGTTTGGAAGTTATGAGCCAAAAATGCAACATATGGTCGGTTTACATACTACGGGGCTTACAACTAAGTTTAAGCTCTTAAAATAAAAACGGATGAAGTATTGGCCGAAACTTTCAGACAGGTTTTGGGGGATGTAATGACATGCCATTCTATCAAGATGATAAACTTTATTATAGCAGCGAGTGCTGATCCGAAAAATAAAAAAAAAACGAACTCGTATTTTTTTTTGTTTTGTTACGCCATGGCGTGCTAAACATAACTGCAAGGATGGCTGATGGAATCGGTATATTAAAGGCCAGAGGCAAGTAAGTATTAATCTGAGGCTAGAATAACGGGCGCATCGACATTCGAATGAGATCGAGGTCTTTCCATGTGAATATCCCAGATTTATAAGTGTACTATGTGCACCATTGATCTCACAGATTGACTGAAACACAAAACATTATGATCTTGGGGGTTAGTCTGTAGGGGGTGGAAACAAGAATATGAGAGCCATAGCATATTCGCAAAAATAGGCACACTAATTGTTTTCACAATTGGGTTTTGTCCCTACATACAATTATTTATAAGCTTAAAAATAACCGGCATTATTTGCTTATCCCTTTAAATTAAGTTATTTTTAGTGTTTGGAATTTGATCATGTAGGCGTATTATACATGAAAATTGGAAAGTGGGGGGGTGTATAAAAGGAATTAATTCTCGAAGGAAATATATATCAGAAAGAGTGAGAGTATAACCATGGGTAATTATAATAACACCTGGTGGTACTATAAGAGGGTGAGCGCCGGGGGATTGAAACTTAATGATTTACATTTGTTACCAATGCAACGTCAACACAAGAGTACGAAAAAGCTTACCCTTTTTCTCAACAAAAACCTTTGGGAGTGACTGGATGTTGCCGGGCCTTGTGCTTTCCTCGAGTTGTAGGCGAGCGCTTCCAGGAAACTTGACAAGGTGGTCTTGTTCACTCCTGGTCGTCGTTTTTAAAGGCCATCAACCACAATCAAGTCTCTTCTTACTAAGGTGTGATTTTTAAGCTCTGTTGTGGGCATGGCGTTTCGAGACGTGGACAATCCCTGCCTGCTTTCGACATCGGTTAAAATGTTGTTATTGGTATTAATATGTCAGGATATTCTTATAACGCTTGTACTTCCCTCGCGATGACAGTTTAATTTTACGTGGAGGTGTCCCTCGCCATGACTAAGCGGAAAACACTAATCGGTAAAAATGCCACATCAAAACTCAAACCCGATGCACGACCGTGAGACATTTTATAGGCTATGGCACGCTTTGATGGTCACCAATTTCAAAAAACCAGATGGGAATGTGGCTGTTTGTTTCAAAGCCAATTCAAACAATAACGCGAACTTCCCCCCAATATGGTGATCCGAATTCAAACTTCGCATGAATGAGTATCGGCCATAGATCACCTTAGGCCGAATGTGCCTTAGGGAGATCAGGTTTGCTTTGCCGATTATCCACTTGCGCGGCATGATTAGATACGTAATCGCTTAAAAAACTCAAGAATCAAATGCATATTTGAACGGAAATAAATGCCAAATAAACATGGAATCTAAAGAGACCAAACTTATAGGTTTAAAGGTACCAAATCAAACGCTAAAATTTCCAGTAGGAATTCACCAAGAAATTCCTAATATAGGGTTATGATCTGTGAGGGGCCACGGACGGATGTTATTCCCGTCCAAATATAGCCGCAGACCTTTGAATGTTACAGAAAGAAGGACGGAAAGTAACCCATCTTCTATGTTAAACCACACCGATATTTCGAATGGCTATAGTATGCAATCGGCTATCAATAGTTTCGATCATGTCATCTGAAAGGAGTGTTAATCCCGGTTGTGGTGTAACGTTATTTGTCCATACCAAAAATAAATGTAATGGACTATCAGCTAATTAAACACATCCTCCATTTTGGCACATATAATTTTACCATGGAGCTTATTAACTCCATGCTTTTACACACCACACACACAAACACCACACACGACGCGCGAGCGGTAGGATTGCGAAGCACTCGCTTTGAGATTATAAAGTCTGCCTTTTTTACTGGGAATTCTGTAACTTATTATGGCTTTAATGACAAAGAATTCAAGTTATAGGCTACGTTTAAAAATAGCAATTCATCAATGTTTACCATTAAAATATACGAGTGAGGGCTTCCCGAGTTTGTTGCCTTATTGTTCTGTATTTAACGATCAGCACCACATCGCAGGTACAAGTTCTTCTGCACATCACCCCGGGTACTGTGAAAGCGATTTCCCGCACAAATATCACTTCAAATACGATAGTCAATCTGCCTGCATGTGTTGGGTGCCGTATCCAGTTGGGCGTATCGCACATTCTGCCCGTGCAATTGGGTTGTTGGGTTTCCCTCACAAATCCCCCTTACCTGTATAATTGGGCGCGTTTCCCTATACTATTGCGAGTTTCCCGCAAGTTTCCCGCAATCTTCCGTATAACCTCCCGCCATATGCACTGGACCGTTTGTATTGCAAACATCTCACACGAAAATAAACCTCCGTGTTTAATATACAGGCGATTTAATAGTATAAAGCTACAACATGTGAAAATACTGATGAAAAAGAGAAATGTGGCAATGAGAGGCAGCAAATGCTTTGATGTAGTGCTTAATGTTAATAGTGGTCACAAGTTTAACAGTTCCACTAATTCGTTTCATAAAATAGACGACGCCACTTTCGTTGAATGGTACTCGTCAGTTATTTGGATTATTCAATTCCACCCAATACTCAGCACCGCGCTGTATCAAAGCTCCTTCGAAAAGACCACGTAAACCCACGCATGACGTCATTTCGCATGGGCAGTAGCTCCGCCCACCACCCGTGTTATAAAGCCTTGAAAAGTGATCCACGATTGGCTGAAATATGTACTTGCGGAATACCGTTTTGGAAAAAAATGACGGAATTGATAGGAGCTCGGTTAAAGACGATCTTTGGGAGCCAAATAGGATTTCTCGTTAGATAAGCGGCGATTGGATCAACAGAACTCAGGCGGGAAAAGGCGAGATGTGTTGAATTTGGGATGTGGTAAGTAGGCCGTAGAAAACTCTTATTTAGGATAAAAATCGATAGTACCTATATTGTTTCATTTACTTATCTAATTGATCATTCGTTTCAGCTAAAAAATGAGGCGTCATCAATGAAATGGGTGAGTAGTTCTTTTTCAGTAAAGGTATTCCTAATGACATGTCGATTGGAATGTTCATGTTTTGTGATGTCGTATTTCTCGCTAATTTTTGGTTTAACGTCGAGTTTTTCGGTACGAATTGCGTGTCTCAGAAATGTTTTTAGGTTAATATTTTGTCGCCCAAACATGTGTCGATTATCTTTGTTAATATTGTTCAGCAACTGATTGTCATTTCTATTCTAGGGTAGAAATTCGTATTTTAGGTATGTTGAATGTGTGACTTCGCGAAGTCAGTGCCAATGTCCTGTTGCATGAAGTGAGTAAAGGTCGCGTTCTATGATTTATGGGACCTCGGCGCAGTGCCTAGGAAGCACTGTAAACACAATTGCGCTGGTTATACCTCACTAATGCAGGGGGGTTCTTTTTATGAATGAGGGCCGGGGGGTCATTAGTGTACATTTGCATTGGTCTTGGCCTCATCTCAAAGATTTTTAGAGGCTGTACTGTACATAATGCAGTCAGGGAAGGGATAGTAGTATTATCACATGTGCATTATGAAAGACGTTGATGTTCTGTACTAGTCATTAGTCAAGTACTACTAGTGTGCATTTAGTAAATACCAAACAATCGGCAAATTACAATGCATATGACTTAGTCTAGAAGTTAGACCAACATGGACAAAATTATATGTACAATTTTCATTGAAGTAAATTTTTTAAAGCCAGTATTTCATGATCTACAACTACAAGTTCACAACCTTTTTACGTCAATTTCATGAAATTCGATCTGTTCTTGAAGAAATTCATAAATTTCTATTTCCCGTCCATAAACCCGAGTACAATACACTGGCCAGTGGCTGTGCTGTGGGGCAGCTCAGTCAGCATGATACAAATATTTGTGCATCAAAATTCACCATCAAAAAGGCTTATGTAAAATGCGTAAGTGCTAGTGAATTCGGCAGCCTTAACGGATTAAACAGCATGTTTATTATTTTGATACTGCCGAGTTCACTAGTGCTTTTGCATGAAAATCGTGTTTTACACTAAGCCGTCAAAAATGCAACAAATTTTGGAAATGACGACATTTCGGGGTTTCTTTAGTAGATGGATTAATTTTTTACGAATGCACACCCCGTGTATTAGCGCTGCTAGCTACAATGTACGCAGTGATACCATATACGTCTATGGTGATAAGCGTGTACTTTATCAATCTCACATCGTCGTGTTGCTATATGGTCGCTGTCCAGGATTTAAGCCAGGCCAAGTCACAGTATGCCGGTTAAATCGAGTACCAGTAGTTGGAAATCCCCCTTGGTTTAAGTTGAAGTAAAGTTGCAGAATTCAGAAACCTTTATGTGAAAAAGTGCAAAGTACTGTGTCACCCAACATGTCATGTAGGAATTGTTTGGGACATGTTTTGGATGATATTGATTACATCTAAAGTGGTCTGTAGTGAAGGGGAAAAAAATCCCAAAATACTTCGTCAAAATTTGCAATTTTATAGTGAAAGGTTTCTGAATTCAGCAACTTTTAAACCAAACTTTAAACAAATTTTTTGTAATCAACACTTTTTCACTGAAGACATCAAAAATACAGAACAATCACAATGATTGTTAAACAGTATGCTAATAACTTTTCACTGTTAGAACTTCATATCAGGTGTACACGTCAAGTTAGCGCCCTCTGTGTGGTCCCATTTTAGTCCATTTTGCAGCTGGGCAACTATTTGAAGGCATCCGCCTATTTTTAATAGGGGACCCGAGAAATTCTACTTGTTTTGTTATTGTTGCAACAAGTGGCAACTACTGATTAATAGGAAAGAATTTAGTATTGTGCCACAACCCTATGAATTCGGCAGCCTCAACGGAATAAACTGCATGTTGAAGGATGTGGTGGCCAAATACTGAATTCATCCCGATTAATTTATGAATAGCATTAAAAAGTTTTTCTAATACCGAATCACAATTTTATAGGCTTGCAAGAATCACAAAAATCAATTCCAGACAGTTCAAGGGGCCACATTTGACCCTCCGTAAAATTTTAATGAAACATTAAGGCTTTTCACACTGAGCCGGTGATCGATCGACTTTGCGATCGATCGCCGTCTGTAGACTTCAAACCAGCTATCAAATTCATTATAATACTTCGCAAACTCTGACACACATGTCGGTGTTGTACTTCCTCAAATAACAGCACATGTTCGTTCACTCAAGCAAGTTACGTAAGAGTCTATCCGCCATGTTGAATTTCCTTACTCAGACCGTTCAATTTCACGAGCGGAAAACTCACAATTTCTGTGCGGAAACAAACTAAGGTGACAAATCATATCACTTAAAAGATGGGCATATACCTCAGCATTAAAAAAGTGTTCGACAACCACTGCCGTAAATGCCTCAAAAAGAGGTATTTCGTGAGAGTAGCAGCTCCGCATTAAATACTTCCTTTGGAAAACTTTTACATCGTAACTAAGGCGCTATTGCGCATGTGTGTCTAGTATTCAGAAAACGACTGCACTAGTCTTCAAAAAACGGCGATCGATCGCAAAAGTCGATCGATCACCGGCTCAGTGTGAAAAGCCTTATTAAAAAAATATAATTTTTTTTTCTCCAGGAAGACTTGTTAGACCAGGTTAGTTAGTAGTCACAAGAAATTTAATGAAGATCTCACTTTGTTAAATTACTGAGAAAAAGGCAACCAAAGATGTTACATTCAGGTCCTCTGAAAAAAGCTCAATTAAATACATGTAGGCCGAGTCGTAAAACTTTGAGAGACCATAACTTCGAAACAGAATGGAATTGGAAATTTTTGTTTTGACCTCCTCTGTAGCAACATAAAATGCATCTTTGCCTACAGTTTGCACAAAATCTGAGAGGTCGGGTTCCACACCTTGGTGTTTTGGCATGACCCCCAAATTATGCAAGCGAATCAGAAAAAAATCTCAATTTTCATCTTCGTTGAGAAGTCAAAAGGTCATGTGGTCATTGTGAAAATATTTTGATACTTATACATTTAGTTACAACTGCACAAAATGCCTACAATTCTACGGCTTCTTCCTAGCAATTAAAAATGAGACGCTCAAACTTCTAAATGTTCATGTTCATATCATATTCGGTGCAAGGGAGCAGAATTTGGCAGTCTTGCAGGGCTTGCAGCATGTCTATTCCTTGAAACCCAAGGAAATTTGATTTTGTTTGGGATTTAGGAAATGTGTTGCTACATTAGTTTTTATTGTAGTGCAACGTTAATAATTTGATTGCTCAAATTGCACTGGATCGGTTGTAGACCACCTTACCGAGAACGTTTCGAAGGTTTATTTGGACAAACATGCACGAAAGAAAACTGCAAACATTGTTTTATAGTTGAACTGGCCTGCAATCCTAATTGTCCCTGTAGGAAACCATGCTTTGAATTTGTCGTGCATAACAGAAATCATCTTATTACATAAAGAAGGCATATTCGGCTTATTTACTCGGATGCGATCTAATACTTTGGTAGGCATTCCAAATACATGTATGCAAAAAAACCTGGGTTAGAAAAAAATTGAAGGTGCTTCTCTTAGGAAATGCCCTCATGACAATGGTGTATGCTACTCTCAATAACAAAGCAAGTAGAATTTCTTTGTATCCCCCTAGTAAAAATAGGGCCTCGGATAGTTGCCATGGTGCGAAATGGACTAAAATGGGACCAAACATAGAGGGCGCTTATTTTGACGCGTACACCTGATATGAAGTTCTAGCATTGAAAAATATTAGCATATACTATAACAATCATTGTGATATAAGTTTTGTATTTTTGATGTCTTCAGTGAAAAACAGATGAAGCAAAGTTTGGCCCATTTTGGTTTAAAAGTTGCAGAATTCAGAAACCTTTACCAGTAAAAAGTGCAAAATTTGACTAAGTACTAGGAAAATTTTGAACTGGGTCACCTAACACGTCATGTAGGAATTGTTTGGGACATGTTTTGGATGATACTGATCACATCTAAAGTGGTCTGTAGTGATGGGAAAAAAAATCCCAAAATACTTAGTCAAATTTTGCAATTTTATAGTGAAAGGTTTCTGAATTCAGCAACTTTTAAACCAAACTGAGCTTAATTTTGTTTGATATGTAATCCACATTTTTTCACTGAAGACATCAAAAATACAAAACAAATCTTCTATCACAGTGATTGTTATAGTGTATGCTAATATTTTTCCAATGCTAGAACTTCATATCAAGTGTACGTTGCGTCAAAATAAGCGCCCTCTGTGTGGTCCCATTTTAGTCCATTTTGCACCATGGCAACTATTTGAGGGCCTATTTTTACTAGGGGGATGCAAAGAAATTCTACTTGCTTTGTTATTGATGCAACAAGTGGCAACTAATGATTATATAAATAGCATTAATAAAGTTTTTTTTAATACTGAATCACAATTTTATGGTCCGAGTCATAAAACTTTGAGAGCCCATAACTTCAAAACGGAATGGAATTTGATTTTTTCCTTTTGACCTCCTCTGTAGCCCCATAAAATGTACCTTTGACTGCAATTTCAACAAAATCTGAGAGGGTGGGTTCCACCCCTTGGTGTTTTGGCATGGAATGACCCTCTTGCAGTTGTATTTGGGGAAAATACAGGCCTAATTAATTTGGAATTTATTTTAATGCTCTTTTCTGAAGCCATTTTAGACCCCAACTACAATGTACTACATGAAGCAATCTCTGTTCGTCCGTCACACAAATACTATAAGGGCTACCGACCTGAAACTTTGCATTTTTTTCTATGAATAGTTAAAACTTTTCACCAAAAAAAAAAATATAAAGAAAATCTGAGAGGGTCATGCAAGAAATTTTCTAAAATTTGTTGAATTGACATGGAATGACCCTATTGAGTTAAAATCCTTTAAAGGGGAATGGCCCAATTTAAAGTCTAACTCAGAGATTTCAAAATAATTAATTTTTTGGTTTGTGTATAAGAAAAATATCAACTATAACTAAAGATAGTAACCTAGAAAATTGCACAATTCCGAAATTCAGATGATCCGGATTTTCCGTTTTTGATGCAGTAAACATTATGTGTAGTATTACGTCCAAGAGGATATACTGTGTAATAACAAATTCCGGATCCAGAATTTTATAACAAAGTTGTTGATTTTCTATAGAAATTCTGTTTAAGCTTAGCAATTTCACACGCGTCTTGAACAAGCAGTATGTACATGCAAAAAACACCCGATTTTTTTGGAAATTGAGGGGGCCGCCCTCAAAATCTGAGTCGGCCTTTACGGAGGATATGAGTTTTCATTCATCGTGATGATTGGCGCTTCACCCCAAACTCCATCTTGTAAAGTTTCGCAGCCGTGTTCAAATCAGTCTTTCAATGTGAGGAGCTAAAACATGGATTTTATAAGCCCCCACTAGATTTCTGGGTAAAATTAATATTGGTCGACCAATATGAGTACATTTTCGCTCATAATTCCAAAACCCACATCCTTTGCCCTAAGATTTCACAGGTTAAATGATAAAAATAGTACCTTTCTTCTTATACCAAAATTTTGACCACTTCCGGAAAATCAGGGCTTCTGGGGGACGAGGCTATTAGCGATCGGAAGCCCCATGGACCTTTAAGTGCCAATAATTGCCTAGGGAGCAAAGCAACCATCCAACTTAATGGGTGGGATCCCGGGGCGAAGCCCCGGTGGTAGAGACAAACCGATTGATCGTTATTCTTGAATCGGGCACGATTAATGAACCTTAGCGGATGCAAAAATTCCTCATTTTTTACCGATGTCATGCCGATTAATATCAAAGAGGTCAAACTTGAATTAAAATTGTTTCCAAACTGATGGCCAAACGGTGAAAATAATCGAAAGTGAAAGCAATCAAATGGTATTATGTACACAATAGTGTGTAATGGTATGTTTGTTCCTAACTTAGAGGCCAAAAAAACAAAAATTGATGGCGTAAACCCGAGCGAGCCCCTTTTTTACTGTTACTGCCGACCCTAATATTTTTATTTTTTTCCACCATGTTTTACTGATATATGGTCATGAAAACGCTGAATTGCAAAAACAGGAATTTAATGCCGTCATACTTTGCGTCCTCTAAGGATTTTCAGGACTTCAAAATGACAAATACAAAGATGTGTTCCAGAAAGAAGTGAAGATGTGCCATTTGTTTTTGTAAGTGTTGTTATATATTGGGTGTTCTGTCGTGACACATAAAAAAAAAAACTTAAAGTCCATGGCCCGATCGCTAATAGCCTCGCCCCGAAGCCCAGATTTTACCGAAGTGGTCAACATTTTTGGTATCAGAAGAAGCTACTATTTTTCCCTCATTTACCCTGTGAACTCTTAGGGCCAAAGGGTGGTTGGTTTGGAGTAATGAGCGAAAATGTACCCCAATTTGTCCGAACACCAATGTATAATTTTACCAGTACTTCTATGGGGCCTTCCCAAATCACGTTTCCTGCTCTCACATGAAAACCATTGAATATCGGCGCGAACTTTACAGGTGGGGTTTTTGGGTGAAGACCAATCTATTTAAGATGAAAACTTCAATCCTTAAATCGGACCAAATCCTTCCCCCTTTAAAAAAAAAAAAATGAAATCCGACCTACCTACCCTAATTTTTTTTCTATGTTACGCCAATCAAACAATTTTCTTTTTTAGGCCTTACTATTTCGCCGTTTTAGTGGTTTACCTAAATCAATCTGCTACTTTTTGGCAGCTTTTAGCTGCCGAAAACGGTGATGATAACGCAAGAAAAGTACACAGAAAAAAATCGGATTCGGAATGAACCGATTTTGGAATTTTAAAATCTGTAATCCGTATAACAGATATTGGGGTGATCGGTTAGACACTACATTTGTACCCTAGGGGGAAAATGTCCCACAGGCAATTATCAGCACAATTTGGCAATATTTTTTTTTGTACTAAATACAAGTAAGTGTCAACATTCAAGCAACCTGAATTGTCAGGGTTATAACAAACATGATTGGTTGCCTTTTATTTTAGTCAATTTGAGTTATCGTGGGTTAGGTTTGTTTTCTAAACCGTATAAATGTATGTGTACCGTGGTAAAACTTATTTTCTAAAATACATGTATGTTCCATTCTTTCCATTTTTTTCTGTCAACAGATCAATCAATGCGATCAACTTCAAACAGCTTTTTGATCGTCTGATAACAGCTTTAATTTTCGTCAGCTGCAAAGTCCACACCAATTCAACATTTAAATTTTAATTAAAGGAGCTCCATCTGATTGTGCTTGATGAAATGGCACCAAATATGCATTCCAAGGGAGGGTGGGGGATAAAAAAAAATTATTACAATGGTAAACGAAGGAAAAACAAAAGAAAACGTGCCCTTGAATTAGAAGAAGGAGAAGATGTTGTTTTTGAATGCGCAGGTGGTACAGCTGGCCAAAAAAATATATTTTTTGGCAAAGTCCATAGCAAGATGGGGAAAGACTATATTGTCCATTCCTATTCAGATGAGGGAAGAGAGTTCACAGTAGGATTCGAAAACCATCCTGTTATGGCTAAAGACCTGTTACTCAGGATTGAAGACTTGGAAAAAGGAAAGACTGTGTTGGTCGCATGGCAGATATTAACTGGGTTCATACAGTTGGTTCCTGCGCAGGTTCTACAGACTGTTGGGGGTGACTATGTGTGGGTAAAACCACATAATGCATCATGTGTCAAGGTCCACATAGACAATATCTTGAAAACTACAAGAGAAAATCAAAACCTTGATGAAGATCTAACAGCATTTGTGGCTGTGAGTCAGGAAGAGATAAACATAATTCGCCTCATGCTGCATGCTGCACAGGAAGAGGTAAATGTGATCACGGCAACCTACCACTCCACCCTTGAACGCCTCCAGACACAAATTATTGACACAGAGAAACTTGACCAAGAGAAGATGCAACTTCAAGAATTATTTCACCAATCACTCGAGACTGCAGAAACCTACCGGACACAACTACTTGAAGCAGTTAACACCTCGCAAACGACAAATACCTTGCACAAGATAATTGCTGCCCAGAAGGAAGAGCTTGACGCACAAGAACTGAAATTTACAGATCAAGATTCTGCCATCAAGGACCTGAGAATGGATTATCAGAAACAGCAAACAGAAATTGACAGTCTGCGCAAGAAAAATGAGGTGCTACTAAAACAATTGCAGGATGCCCAGGCATTAAACCAACAGCGTTTCAAAGTGTGGAACGATAGTAGTAATATTAGACGCATCAAGAAAGATAGTAAAAGTGGTACTTCAGCAACTTTCTTGCCCGTGTCTGTACCACGCCATGACACACCAAGCAGTAAGGCCGGCAGGTTGACCCTAAAGAGAAGAGCAGAACAATTAAGTCAGGTAAGAGATATTAATAAGTGTTTAACAGTTTCAAGGACCCAAGGTACATGATCATTTGATTTTAGTCATCACTATCTGTTTGGACACTTCGGCAACACGTATTTCATGGAAATTCATATTTTGAACACAGCTGTTCTCTTTTCTGTCAATTTTTCAATAATTCTGCAGACTTATCCTTCACTTTTATTTATAGCTATTCATGCAAATTTCAAATATTTTGACTTTCGGGTGAATCACCGGTAGTGGCTTTAAGAGCATACTCAGCATAGAGCATGTTTGTATCACAATAATATTTGATCTGTTTACGGACAGAAAATAAAAAATTACAAATTTCTTCCAGAGTAAATTGAATTTGCAAAGTGGAAAAAATTAAATATCACAGCTTGAGAAAACAAATCAGAAATATAAGAAATTTCAATTTGCGAAGATACATTTTCGACCATTACTTTTGAACGGAAGCTCCGATTGTTGTCAAACAAAAAGCAATAGAAAGGTATGTTTTAATCAACTTCAGTATTTGGTTTTTTTAGCCTTCTGAAGGGGTAATTCCACGGTTCCACCTTAAAGGCACTATCAGTGATTTGCTAAATCAAATTCAAAAACATCAAAATCATATTTTTGCATGTCCGTAACAATTAGAGGTATTCTAACATACATGTACCTTGCAAATGATAACACCAAAAGCAACCTAATAAGAACAAATCGTAAATTTCAGTCATTACTGACGGTACAGTCTCGGACGCTTACTAACTACAACACATAATTGAATGGAGATTTGTATCTTGGAATGCTGCCGTTTTCTGTCAATTCTGCAGTTGAAAAAGTAACGAGAATTGTACAGACGTATCCTTTTAAGCTATTCCTGCAAATTTCAAATATTTTGACTCTTGGATAGTGTCTTTAATAGAAAATGGCTTAATTTTTTTCCCAATGTTCTAATTTTTAAGGTTACTCTGTATTTTGGCAAGTGTGCAAAGATGTCACTTATTTACAGTGTAATGTCAGAAATGGTGAAACAGCAATAATTCATTTTGCCAAAAATATCCATAATTTTCAATTTTACCTTTTCAGTATCTCAAAGTCATATCAGCAAAGGAGAATGCCACAACAACGGATGTCATCCACACATTGGCTGCATATATGAAAGCAAACCCAGACATTGCCCTCGCTGCCTGCAAGTCCGCCAAAATTAGCTTCCAAACAGGTGAGCCAGAAACTTTTGTATAATTTGGATACTGCTTCTTCTGTTACATGTACACCCATTGAGAATCAATTCAATTATGGAATTTTTGCAAATTAGCGAATAAAAGGTACTGACAGTACGTAGCCTTCATATGTAAAACAAAACCATTGTAGTCTTGATACAAATTTCCGAAGGAGAAAAATGTGGCCAAATAGTTCTTTCTACAAGTGCGTAAAAATGATATCCTTGTGTTAGTGTGAGCTCAGATGATACATTACATGGTAGTTCTGGCTAAAAAAATCAGTTGTTTTAAAAAACAAATGATCTTCCCAGTTTTATGTGTGTGTTCCAATTGTATTCCACAACCCCATGTGGATGCCTACATATGTACATGTCTTCCTGTGCAGAAGAAAATAGTCAATGAAGTTCTAATGTCGCACACAATGATAGAACATACTTTGGTGATGGATTATAAATATTTTAATGAGCTCATTTGAATATTTTTAAAAAAGGTTTTCCATAGTTGTGGCAATCTTTATTACACACTTGTTGCAGTTCTTGTTTTGTTTCCTAAAATTTCAGCTGCCTAATGCATTTCTTTCCATAGACAAAGAGCAAAAACTGTCATTTTATGGTAAGGCATAAAAAAATTGTTTGGCGTAACCCGACCGACCCTAAAAAACCCGCCGACTCATAAGTTTTTATGCAATTATTAGCACAAAATAAAATATTCTGCCAACCGACCCATTATTTTCATCCACAATTAAAAAAAAAAGAATTTTACCAACTCAAAGACGAAAAAGTAACAAAACAAGACAAAGCAACTACAAAAAGTAAAATAAAAGATCTTTGTTATGTCATTGAAAAAAGCTTTAAATAGTAGCATCTTGTATTCATTTTGGAGTAAAACATTGAGAAGATCTAAAACAAAATTAAAAAAAAAATATGATCGACTGACCGACCCTGATATTTTTTCTTCGTTACGCCAAACAAACATTTTTCATGCATTGCCATTAATAAGCACAGTAATACATGCAAGCCATAGTTTCGGGCCAGACTGTGTTTTGAGTCAATCCCACAATGCACCAGTTTTGGGAAATTTTACCTAAATAGGGTCATGTGATCACATAAAAATCCTATTCTTAACACATAAAAACCCTGACTTAAATGCTCATTTTAGCACACAAATCATTAGTACTTTGATTATGAAATGTCTTGTGGTTCTTAAACTTTTGGAACACTTTCTATCTGAAATCAGTCTCCCATGCTTTGTCAAAGTTGTCTGCGCGACAGCAGAAAGTTGACGTCCAAGTCCATGTAGATAATAATTTTTTTCCTCTTCTATAGAAATGAACGCCAAAGACGCTGTGGATATGAAAGTGCTTCTGAGGTTACCAATGAACAGACTGCGAGATCTGCGCCGATTTCTGAGTAAACATAATGTGAAGCTACTTCCCTCTGATAGGAAACTTTATAGAGAGATGTCAGGTACGTGCTGAGAATGATTATAAAACAAGTGTTTTAGGACTCATCAATTTTTCATAGAAATTATGTAGATCGGAATGAAACATTTAAGCCCCTACCCTACTGCCAATTAGATTAGTTTGAGGAGTATGATTATCTCTATCAGAAAAATAAACTCAATCATGAAAAATTTATTTTTAAAGAGTGGTTAGATTATACTTGTTTTGCTCTTTAAAGGTGCAACGAGGGATTTCAAATAACAGGTGTCCCTTAAAAATGTGAAAATTCTGATTTTGCACTAGTGTAAAGCTTTCCACCAAAAAAGATGCATGATGGTTGAAATTTGCACTGCAAACAGGTCCCACTTCAAGACGCATGGCCATAATGGACATTGATTATGCTAATTTATAAATATGAATAACCATTTTGGAGTTTAAAAATTGACTGGCATTTGAAATAATGGCAATTGACAAGTCGCACTCTTAGTTTTTTGGGGATATATTTTGTTATTTCTGATCATTGGGTACCATATTTGTGTCCATTTTTGTCTTTGCAGCACGCCAGTATATGTCACACGAGACAGTGGAAATTGGCATAATGAACTTGAAGAAGTCGAAGAATGCTCCAGAGACACCGACTGCTTACTTCAGAGTAAAAAGTCTGCAGGATTTCATTGTAAATCATATTGAGAAGCAGCTAGCAATGAACAACACCTGGGATCATGCCAACTTTGGCACAGAGTTGTGGATAAAGATTGGCGTAAGTATACAATGTAGTTCCATCTATTCCTGTTTGATGAATAATCTGATATTTGTATTACAGTATATAATCGGCAAGAAATTTGTTGAATATTGCGTGTTAATGTGTAGTCTTGATTATTATTTCTGGGGAATTTGGAGGGAACCTGTGCCTTGTGTACACAAAAACATACATTTTGGAAAATTTGGCAGCTGATTTCACAGGAAATAATTTTTTTTTCTTGCCCTGTATGTAGCTCTCTGATAATGGACACACTGAGACAAAATCTGAGTATGATCAGCATGTAAGAGTAAAATGCTACCGTACTTTTTAGTTTGTTTTTCTCTTGTTCATACCACAGCTTTTACTACTGCTGTAATAGATTTCTTATTGTACATGTACTGCTTTTCCCCTTGAATTTTTAATTAAAGCAGTACCACATTGTTAAACTATTGTACACTGCAAAGCTGTAATTAGAAGCCTACATGTATGTAATCAGTCTTTGTTGGATTTTGATGTCACTCAGTGAAGGGGAGACAAATTTGAAGTCAAAGGGCACCTGGATGTCATTTGAGGTTATTTAAAGGTACAATAAGAGATTTTGAGGCACCCAAATATTGTGTCATAATAGTAATTTCATATAGGTTAGACACTCAAGACTTCTTACCTTGTATTTGGCTATAGAAATGTCTTAAAGGAGAGAAAAAAGGTAATGGTGATTTTGATTTGTTCAATTTCAATGTAAAACATAGGCTGAATTTCGTTGTTGCTCCTATACGAAATTAACAATATCACAATCATTGTACCAAAGAAGCATTTCTCAGCTTAAAGGTGCTTGTTCCGATTTATGTGTATTGTGTTTTCTACTTGATGTGACGGCCTGACACTTGCACATACACCCCATCAAGTACCGTGGGAAACAAGCTTGCGGTTTTGATGGTAGACGCAATAATGCATGTTGCAAAGCCCTATTCAATACTGTGCTAATATTGATGGTTAACCACTAAAACGGCGTTTTTTTGTTTATATCTTGGGAATGAAATGGATTTGAGGGCTCAAATTTCAGGACAACATTGAGAAAAATACGGCCTTTCATCTGATATCAAAATCAATACTACCGGGTAAATCAAGGGGTCCCAAAGACGATCGGAACACGCACCTTTAATCCTTTCAGATGGGGATATTTTTTATGGAAAGCTTTACATCAGGGCAAAAATCAGTACTTTAAATTTTTTTAGTGACACCAGATATGTGAAATCTCTTGTTGCACCTTTAAGAGAAATGTTTGGTTGAGTTGCAGGATATGACCCATCAAACTTACAGTATATATGAATTTGTGTAATTTTGAAGTTGTTTTTATTTTTCACATTTTAATTGCATACATGTACTTATGTTTTCCTTCCTACAGGGTGATAAAGGTGGGACCTCCACAAAGCTGGCCTTCCAGTTTGTTAACCAAAAGAACTCTAACTCAGCTGATGCAACAAACATCTTGTCAATGTTTGAATCTGGTGATAGTTACGAAAATATGCAGCATGTGTTTAGTGACATTACTGGACAAATTCAAGAACTCTTAAAGAATAAACACATATGGATTAATGGACACAAATATCCTCTCCGCATATTTTATTTCGGAGACACTGAATTTCTGTGCAAGCATTTGGGCACATGGGCCCATCCTCCAGTTTTCCGTGTTTGTGGTGTCATGTCCAACTACAACAGTTACGGACAACTGGTGGCCACCCACATTGCAATATGAAGGTTGGTCCTGATGGCAGGTGGGTGCCCAATGCCAACTGGCCCTCTAAGCGGACTTTGGAGTCCTTGAAAGACGACCTCGCCGAACTGGAAGCTGACCAAGAAGGTGGGAACACACACAAAATAAGTGGACAAGATCACCACAGCATGGCCAGGCAGCCAATTCTCCCTCTTCCTGCAGATGTTGAACATATTGTTCCCCCGGCCTTGCATATTCTTCTTGGTCTGGTTGTTCGATATTTTAAACGCCTGGAAGATGAGTGTCGAGAGCTAGATCAAGGAGATTTGCAGGACCGGGATGAACAGTTGTTCAATTCCTGGCAGATGCAGTCGGAGGACACCAAGCAGGCAGAGGTGAACTTGGCAGATGCTAAGGAAGTCCTCGCAGAGGAAGTAGATGTCTTGAATGGTCTAAAAAAGGCCAGTACACGTAGAGGTAAGGGTCTTAGTAGTGAACCATGTGATATGCCTTTGTGCAAATTGTATGTCACAAAGCCAGCCTCTGTTGATAACAATGACATTCCATGGATCAGATGTACTGAATGTGGGAAGGGTGAAAAGGGATGGTTCCATAGTTTTTTGTGTGGGCTTAACAAGGGAAGAATCCGAGAGTGAGGAAAACGACAATTTTGTTTGCCCTATATGCAAAGGGGAAGTATCAGGTTCGAAAGATGTAATTGAAGAGCAGGTGAAGAGAGTGGCTACCCACAAAGCACTGGTTGCAACTAAAGGGGAAGAATTTGAAAGCAAAAAGAAGGAATTGGATGTGGTGTATGCTCAGGTACAAAAGAGCAGAGGAGATGTTGAAAGAAAGTTAAACGATGCATTGGAGCGTGATCTCAAGGTGAAGCGACAAGCCTATCACAGCCAGTGCTTTGTGGGTAACCACTGCAAGCTAATCTTGGAGGGAAATGAAATATTGTTGGATGTACTCCCAGATACTGAAAAGGGGAAGTTAGTAAGGAACAGGTACAAGGGTTTGTTTGGAAGGTTAAAGAGGATTTTTAGGTTTTTTAGGGCAGATTTTTTATCACAGGAAGAGGTGGATGCGCTGTGTAGGTGGTGTTGGGATTTGGGTGTGTGGTTTCCCAAAAATTTTCCATCAGAGACCATACCTCCTAAATTGCACATTCTTATATGCCATGTTCCAGAATTTGTGTTGAGGTTTAAAACAATTGGATTGTTGTCTGAACATGGTATTGAGAGTGTACATAGACACATAAACTCCATTGAGCGTATTTATTGTACGGTAAGAGATGACCAAGAGAGGATGCGGTTGGTGGTTGGCAATCACCAACAAAGAGGTAGCACAGACACTGCATCAGTTGAGGTATCAGCAAGAAATAAAAAGACTTGCTACAAAGAAGGATGCAAGGGCAGATATAAAAAAGATGGTGAGAATAAAAGAGTGTGTCAAAAGTGTGGTCATTCTCTTACCTGCAATACATAGCTACTGGGTTCATGTGTGTATATTGCACTATACAATACACTAACTGAAAATGTCTTGAATTGGAAAAATCTTATATTTAAATACCCAGTACAATGAGGAATTAACTTTTGTTGCATCCATGAATTCAAGACCCTGAAGAAAATACTACAATGAATTCAAGACCCAAATCCAGATAGAAGTCAATGATTGAATTCAAGATGATTCCACCAACTGTTTATCTTGGGTGAGGGCTTAAAGACACTATCAGTGATTTATCCGATAGAGTGAAAATATTTGAAATTTGCATGAATAGTTTAAAAGTGAAGGATAAGTCTGTAGAATTCTCATAAGTTAATTTTCCAAATGAAGAATTAACAGAAAAGGAAGAAAACGGCAGTGTTCAAAGATACACATCTCCATTCAATTAGGTGTTGTAGAAAGTGTCCGTTCGGACAATTATGCCTAAAATAACCGATTTTGTCTTTATTAGGCTGCGTTTGGTCGTATCACTTGCAGGGTATGTTAGAATACCAATACTAGTTCCAGGCATGCAAAAATCTGATTTTGATGATTTTTTTGTTTATCTGATTTATCAAATCACTGATAGTGGCTTTAAGATTGTAAGATTTGCCTGGGTGCACTCATATAATAGGCAGTATTGTATGCAGCTTATAAGAAATCCTATTGATTTGGTTCAAGCGGACAAGATAGCTCAATCATGTAAGCGCTCGACTCCAGTGTATGCTCATCCATGCGTATAGGCGTGCGTTCGAGCCCTGTGAGATACAGCTATCTTGTAATTCCTGGACAAGAAATTAACCGCTTAGTTGTCTCGATTTACCCATGTGATATTTGGGAAGCTGATCCCGGCTGCGATGGTTATCTCGATGTATGTTTGCTGATAAGGGAAAGCGCTGATCCCGATCTGCTGCATCCCTGAAATGATGCTAAATGGTTTATGGTATGGTTGGGCCACAGTGATCAGCGACCATTTGTGAACTGAAAGCGCTTAGAGGCCAATAGCATAAGGCGCTATATAAATCTCTGCTATTATTCTGGATCTTGGATTGGATCTTGATTTAAAATGCTTTCCTGTTGTTACAAATGCTTAAATTTAGATGATTTTTCCAATTCAAGACATTTTCAGTTTACAGTGATAGGTGCATAATTAACATGGATTTGGGGTTTCCCAGAAGAAAGTCATTCTACCTAAACTTAAAGAGACACTGGCACATTTGAAAAATAGTGCACCCTCAAGATTTTTCAAAATCAATATTTTTGACATTAATTCAGCAGACGACGCGCTGTATGCATGTTTCCCAGGGCATGTACCCTGTTTGACCAGTCTGTGACCTTTGTGTTTTTTTTTATTAAAGTTAGCCTACAAATTACCTGGATGTCTTTAGCCTCTTATTAACATCCAATCTGTTTTTGTGGGCCACCAGCTATAGCTGGCAGGACCACTTAGCAATCCGTTGTGTGGATGTATGTGTGTGTGTGGTTGTGTGTCACAAAATTGTTATTTCTTTTTAAAATTTACCTCAATTGAAAAGTTGAACTTCAATTTGAACCAAACTTCTGTCATAGGTGCATAATGGGATCCCTCATATGTTGATGAGGTCAAAGGTCATGTGAGGTCAAGTTGAAAAATGCGATAAAACTGTTTAATTGACCTAAATTGAAAACTTGAAGTTCAATTGTAACTAAACTAATGTCATAGGTGCACCATGCGATCCCGCATATGTTTGAGGTCAACGGGCATGGGCGGCCCACAGCTTATATTCTTTGAATATAGTGAGCGCGAAAGCCAAGAACCGCGAAATTCTAGTTGAGTATGTTATTTTTATGTGTAAATGTATCTCTAGTCTTCCAATGGCCTGCATGTAGACTCATTTGCGAGCAAATTGAATACATTTCATATTTTGTGAAAATGTGCCAGTGCCGCTTTAACCAGTAACAAACTCTCTATATAAATAGCCAATAAATAGTGCATACATTCTATGGTGTTTTGTGTCAGGATGTGATCGTTTTTCTGTCAAAACTGCAAAAATGGTTTGCTGTACCTAAATGTTACCAGTAACACAGACTCTTTGATTTCATTGTAATATTGGAACCACAAAATGTGTATGTACATGTAGTTTAAAGGAGGCGCACTAAACCACAAGTGTGCACGAAGTAACGCATATGGGTTGTTTTACAATCAGGGTACCGGTACCTTGGCTGTCTCATTTGGGGTGAAAGTCTCATGATTATATTCAATATTGATGTTTTTGCATTGTAGGCAAGTCAAGAAGTATAATTCCAAAATTTTGAGGCATCACCTTCATGAACAATTTTTACGATTGATAAAATGTTACATTTTTCGGAGAGGACAAGTTTTTGACGGAACACTTCATTGATTTATACACTGGGGCTGAAAAAAACAAAGTGCTTTGAATATTTTCAGTATTAAAGTTTTTGAATTACTGGATAATTCAAGAGTACGTTTCCAAAATTGTAGGTGTGAGGTCTTCAGTAACAATTTTTATGGTTAGTGAAACTTCGTTTTCGGAAAGGACAGATTTTGACGGAACGCTGACTTCTAACATTTGATCATGTCATACAGGAAAAGTTAATGGGTAGCCACCAAGTGTTCACTACAAATGTGTAAGAACATAAACTAGAGTTTTTACAGCAAATATCACAAACCATTCGTTTAAAGCTTTATGGGCCTAAATATGGAGAGGACATTTTTTGATGGAATTTACTACTAAATTTTAAATTGACTCTACATGTTGCCAAATGGACACATTCTTTTAAAATTTCTGGATAATTACCTTGCTCGAAATGTTATTCCTGAATGCTGAATGTTGTCCCAAATATTCGTTGACAGTGCTGAATCTATACTCAAATATTGGCCTAAAGCAAATGAGACAGATTTTAAGCAATTTCCATATATATGTACATATTTTTGTTAGTCAAGCATTTTAATTCAAAAGGTTTCTTTGCAGCTGTAGGTAGTGCTTTTGGTGGACTTTAAGTTGGCATAGTACCATTTATGAAAAAGTAAAGACATTGCTTATTATGGGCCACATTGTAGTGTTTAGCCAAGAGGTACCCTGGTTGTAAAACAACCCATATCAGACATCGTCAGTGCATTGTGTGAGAGGAATTTTGGTAGAAGTAGGAAACCCCAAATCTGCATACTGCAGCAGTTCTAAGCTAAATTAAATTTTGATATGCAATGCTCTTGGTGTCCTGCTTGGCAAGTTACCTTGGACAATTTTGATTGTTTCTAATATGACTATAATTGTACTGATGTCTCATGAAATGACTTGCCATGAATTCAAGCCACATACATGATACCATATGTCTTACATTTATGTTCTGATGGAAATTGAAATTTTGGTGTCCCTTCATGCAGACATAATTATTGTGCTTATTCTCAAAGAACAAAAAGTTTTTTATTTTTCAAAATGGAAGTCAAATATGACTTTTGTGTTCCTAGTTAGGTGCGTAGCCAGCCCGGTGGTTCCGAGGGGGCAATTTCCCGGTAGGTGCAACCAATGTCCTGATCACAAGCAAAAATTTCCCGGTCGCAGGGCAAAAGAATCCGAAAAGGGGCTGATTTAACATGAATATCCGTGTTTTATTTCCCGATTTCTCAAGATTTTTTTCAGAGGAGGCACTCTGCCCCCCTTTGCCCCCACCTGGCTACGCCACTGTTACCAGTACTCATTTGTTTTGGACTTCTGGAGGGGAAAATTTTGAAAAGGTTGCCGAAATTTGCACCTTTTTGAAGTACAGAAACACTTTTCCCCCATTTTTCAGAAATCGTGGTTTCAAATTTTGCCCCACCATTGTGATGCCAAATAGAAACAATTAAATTTGTCACAAGTTCTGAATTTGATTCTATGTTAGTCATTTTGAACTATGGACAGAATAAACTTCAAAAGTTGAGTACTTTCAAAATCAAAATTTCCAATTCCACAAAATGTTAACTTAACCCTAACCCGTCCTAAGTACAATGAGACACGATCAAGTTGCGCCTATTGCATGTAATTGCACTTCGGTCTCTTTCCCCTCAGAACACCCATTGCCGTCGATTGCACTTCGGCCGCTTTATCCTGAGGAGATCGCCAAAATCAATTGCGTCCTATTGCATTTGAGACGTCCACGTACACAAAAACACTAGTTCAGCTTAATTACTGGTCATTGCTTTCAATTGCCTTTGAGCCGCTCTCCCAGCTGAAGACAGGCTGTATTACTGCGTATTGCATGTGAGACTAAAAAGCTTTTTCCGCTCCTGGGAAAACAGCTCAAAGGCAGTGGAATGCACTGATTGCAGGTATTTGCATCTGGGACGTCAGCCGACCAGGCTTCGAATTACAATTTTAAAATTACATGCACTGGTGCATGTTACTTCAAAAATTACATGCACATTGTGAAAGTTACATGCACATTGTGAAAGTTACATGCACATTGTGAAAGTTACATGTACATGCACAGGCTAATTGTAAATATTGGTGTTACTACTAGCCTTTATTCATAGTAAACTCTGGTATGTTTAGACTATTGACAGTTGGCTCAAATTTTGTCATTCCAGCATGACTTTCTATGAAATAATTAAGCTAAAAATACATATATTTTGGATTCACAAAGTTTAAATTTACATGCACATGTGCATGCAGGATACAAACGTTACATGCACAGAAAGAAAGTTACATGCACCTGTGCACCTGGGTAATTCGAAGCCTGCAGCCGACACTTAGGCATTGTCTCCAATTGCACTTTGGCCGTTTTACGGCCGACTACCCTGTGACGTGTTAGGGTTAAACATTAAGAGATTGCTTCACATTTGTATATAGAATTGTTAACAAACCACTTATGTAATTTTACCTTTGTGTATATATATGTATATAATTGTTATTATGGAATGGTTATTGATGTCATTATCAGATGTTTATTAAAAGAAAATAGTGTACATATGAGATGTTGTGATGATATGAAAAAAGATTTGTGTACAGTGTACATGAGATTTGTTTTGTACCTTATTAAGTTTAAGGCCAACTCATTTGCCTCAAACAATTTTATAAACATGTTTTTGCATATTTCCCCCCCCCCCCCAATTCTCATCTTGTTACCAAAGAAATCCTTCATGTATGAGAATTTTTTTGAGAAATTCTGGATGTGGAATTTTAATACATGTACATATTATGGTACCATTATATGCAACTCAAGGGTGTACTGGATATATTGTACATCAAAAAGCTATTAATCTTAAATTTAATTTTCCTTTAATTTTAGATGACTCTGAGCAAGGTCTTAAAAGTGCAGTTAGCAATGTAATATACAAAAATTGTGATTTTTTTTTAGATAAGTATTCACCTCTTTTGCAAATATTCCATATTGGTACCTGAAGGCAGGTTCCTATGAAATCTTAAAACCAAGAAACCCTGAGGGAAATTGCGTACATGTACCTTCTGTTATCCACAACCTCCCTCCAACTTAACTAAAAAAATAGATTTTTATATCATCTAAACTGTTAGTCATTATCGACCTAGATATCTAATATGTGCAAATTCGGTTATTCTGCAAGAAACTGATAATTTTGTATTTTCTGTCCGTAAACGGACAGATTACACCACGGTGGCCTATCGGAACGTGGGAAACGAGCAATTGCTCATAACACAAAACTTGCAAGATCGAAACTAAAATTTTGTGAATAAACTTATCAAGAGAACCATGAAAAAAAGTGGTGCTGGAATCACAAAGTGCACCTTGGTTTGTCTCAAAACCCCCGTGTGCATTATTTAATACATGCATGATGCATGTTACCCCTTATGAATAAGCCAAAATTTCCTTTCAACATATCAAGAAAGCATTGTGTTTTACATGTAGCTATCCAAAAAAGCCTGTTAAAACTATCTCTATCTTCATGTTTGATGTACCCTAGTCAGACTTCACAAACACTATCTAAGTAAATTAGAGTTTTGAACGACTAAAGGAAATTTTGTATTTTTGTATGCAGGTGCTTATTATACGTTCCCACAAATGTTGCTTGCTTTGGGCGTTGGGACAATGAAAGTGCAATGGGTGCGGCGGTAGTTATTGGGGGGGGGGAAGAAGTTGTGGTGCGAGCTGCTGCTAGTGGTCTTTCAGAAAACATTGAAGAAATTGCCTGAATTATGTATCAATCCATTAAATGCACTGGGAATGTTTGGACCAACCTACAGTAATGTACTCTTGAATATGTTCAATGGTGAGGAATTGGATGCCAAGGTTACTCCATTGTGTTTCAGTCAAGTGGATGGTCAATGATTTCAATTAAAGTCCGATGGCCGATCGCTAATAGCCTCGCCCCCAGAAGCCCCAGATTTTTACCCGTAAGTGGTCACATGTTGGTATCAGAAGAAGGCGTTTTATTTTTCTCATTTACCATGGGGGTTGAACAAATTTCTTAGACAAAGATGTTTGGTTTGGAAGTATGATCGAAAATATGTCATTTTGTTTGACCAATATTAATTTTACACAATACTCTTTTAGGGTTATAAAATCACTGTTTTAGCTCTCGCATCAAAACGGATTGAAATTCTGCGCTAAACTTTACAGAAGGGGTATTTGAAGTGCAGGCCGTCTATCAAGATGAAAACTTCATATCTCAAATCGGGCCATCCCCTGTTTAAGTATAATGATCTGGATGGCCAGGATTGAACCAGCTGGGGATGTCCCTTTCAGTGTAAAGTGGTCACGCTGGTTTATTTTTGATAGTTGGATTTTCCCCAGTTCTTTTTCCAATTTGGTATCGTTGGTGTTAGTGACCACGACTATTGAAGCATTGAATGTTTATTGTTTCGTGATTTGACATGTACTCTAAAAGTTCTAATAGTGGAAAGAAAACTGAAGCATCATGCAGGTTCCCGTTTATTTTGCCATTCAGTTCAATGCTAGAATGTTTTCGGACCCTATGTTAGTGTGTTAGGGGCAAGGTTTTGTGTGGTCCAGCTTTATCTTAGATTTCAAAGCTACTACACGAGTTCATCAGGTGGTCCACAAAACCATTTTGGCCAACTGAAACTTGAACACCCATGCAAGTATACAATGCCCAATTTAAGCTGTGTTAGTAAAAAATGCAGTTGCAGTGTTTAAACAAAGACAAAAGCAAAGGGGAAAACACCGCAAAGTAAAAAGCTTGAGTTAATAATATGTCGGTTACCTTTCGTGAGAACAACTTCATTTTGTTTTACATGTAGATGAAATGATAAAACAGCAACAGCATATAAAAAAAAAATCCTGCTTAAGGTTGATAATGATAAACTTTGGTGGGCTTTGAATGATACAAACAATGAAATCATGATGGCCTTACAACAATGAAATATGCTATGAAAGTTTTGTGTGTCTATTTGCACTTTGGGGCACTGTGAATTGGTTATTTGCTCATACCATGCAAAAATGCACCATCAGACTTCACTTTACATTTTTGGAAATACACTAGTCCCCATAACAAAAATTAAAGGTTTCGGAATCACAATGCACCTTTAAAAGTACACCAACTCATATCCGATGTGATCCACAATAAAGGTAGTATTTAAATAGGTTTTTCGTTCCCTGGTTCCTTGGTTTAAATCCCTTTTGTGGAAAGGTCAAAGAACCAAGAGTAATGTTATGATTTTGAATGTTGCGAATGTTAAATGCAGTGGTGCTCTTTGTATGAGTATTCACAAAAAAATAAACAGGTGATCATATTGTTAGCCTTTATGATATCAAAACTGAGTTAACTTTTCATGCATATTGGCATGATACTGATAGATAACTACTACTATACATGTAGTAGAGCCTGTGGATTGCTATTTATAACCATTAAAATGGCATATTTTTGTAGAAAACAAACTATGGTTTTCTAGATACAATATTGTTCTTATTTTGAAACCCTGTACGTGGTATGTTTCATTTTTTAGTTCTCAGCAATGACATAACATTTTTTCCCCTGCACAAAATTTAAATCTTGACAAACATATTTTCAAGAGTGAAAGTTTGTCCTGAAGATTTGACTATAATTGGCCCAAGGTAAAAATGAACTGTGAAAGTGGCAAACAGTACATGTAACATTGTAATCATCACAAATGGGTAAAAGTAGTTTTGTAAAAATTTGTTAAATTTTTAACATGTAACGGTTGTTTACTAAGTTTTTAAAAATGTTGTAATACTTTATTACATTTTAGTCTTGGGGTAAACATTGTTAATTTGATGAAAAATGTATGCAGGTATTCATGAAGTTGTTTGGTGTTGGTGTTTTGTAAAAAAACAGCAAAATTTTGATATTTTTGTACTGTGCTTGAAGAATTGATTGAATGTTGGGGAAATAATAAACAAAAGATGGATCAACTGTAGCTACATGGTAATCTGATTATGATTCTTGGTGTTTTATTTCCTAAGCTCTCATATTGCTTTTTTATTTTATTTTTGTGTACATCATTGTTTTGTTTTATAAATAATGAAGCTGAAATAACGTGGTTCTGGATGTTGCCATTTTAAAAGAGTTTTGTGTTATTTAATTTGTACAGTGAATGGTGATAGTCTCAGGAATAATAAATATAGGATCAACAATAGTTTTCGTTTTTTTTAAAAAGCAATACAATTTAGGCGAATTTTATTTTTTAATTTGTGGCAACTTTTTGAGATTTTGAAGCGATTTCGGAGGGACTTAAAGGTCCCCAGGGCCCGATTGCTATCGCTCGTCCCCCGGGCCCAAAATTTTACCGGACGGGTCCAAATTTTGATGTCAGAAGAAGCTACTATTTTTCTCATTACCCATTGAAATCTTAGGGCTATAAGGATGTTTAGTTGGAAGTTAGAGCCGAAAATTATGACCCCCTTTTTGGTCGACAAGATTAATTCACACAGCACTCTATGGGGCTTACAAAAAATAAGTTTTGTCTTACATCAAAAATGGAGTGAAATATTGGCGTGAAAATTTACAGATGGAGTTTGGGGTGAAGTCCATTATATCAAGAGGGGTGGAAAAATTTCATCTACTTAAATTGGGCCCCCCCTTTAAGATATGAATGGCAGTGCGTATTTGACTTCAATTGTATGTATCAACTAACATGGAGGCCAAAAAAAGAATAGTAATCAAAAGCAAAGCATGCAAACTAAACATATCAGATGGTACCAAGAATATTTTGCATTAAAAACACATTTTGCGTATTGAAACAAAAAATACTGAGTACAATTGTTTAAAATTCATTTGTTGTGTTGTACATGCGTGTAGATGAATCATGTGGTGAGATATAATTTCCATTTTGGTGCCTTTCAAAAAGTTAATATTTCTGTGAAGCCGGCCATAGGCAATTTCTGTGGCATCCTGTCGTTTGCACCAAAAAAATGAAATGAAACAGGATCAGTGCATCCATTGGTTACTTTCCATTCAGTCATGTACAATGTGTACAAGACTGAATAAAAAAGTAACGCAAGGGGTGTACTGTGCCCGCTTTCATTTTTTTTTGAGTGCAAAATACATGTAATTTAAAAACTAGTGTATTTGAACAAGCTGCCTCACAGGCCTTAATTTCCTGATCAGCTTTAATTGTAAAATGTGAAACTTATCCATAAATGCACAACTTAGCACTATAAACTTGTGCGTTATGGGAATAAAACACACACCACTGGGTTGGTCGGTATGACATAAAACAAAATTTAACACAAAATTAACTTTTGTAGCAAATTTCCAACAATTTACCATCGTAATTTAACAATTACGAGACTTGATTGAAATAACTTTCAACTATAACTTAAAAAACTTACAGAAAATAATTCGAAGCGCTATAATGTTAAACTTATTGATTAGGTCGCACATGGTAAATTATCTTTGGTATAGGACAACTATAACATGCAGAATAGACAATCTGCAAAAAAGTTGCAAACCAAATTAACTTCATACAGCATTTGCAAAAATCAGCGTATAAATGCTGCTTGCTGCATATATGTTGCTCTAGTACTTTATGTACACAAAGCTTCACAGAAAGCTGCTGGTAATTAACTTGCCAAGGCCAAGCCTTGGTACTGCAGGATAGTGAGTTTATGCATTGCTAAGTGCTAGTACCAAGACCAATTTGTCTGTATTGACCCTTTAACTGCTGTGCGGTCCTTCACAAAAAATGATAAAGGACAGGCACACCCAAAATTAATAAGCAGGAAGTGATGTGTTGCAGATAATGAGTGCCAATGAGTCACAATAACTATAACGGACCACTTGGTGGTGTAATGTTTAGTGGACCTCTGTCTAAAATGGTGTTGGTGTGCATCATAATATATGTTATATATACACACACATATATATAGGATATATATTATATATATATATATATATTCTGAGTACATAATATAATTAGATGATAAATAGTTAATATTACATATATATGTTAACATATAATATATATATATTTTACAAATGGTATATTAGGGAGACAGTTTAATAATTGCATTGCTTCAATAATGAGCTCTTATAGTTATTTTAATTAGTTCATATCCTGGGTTATTCTAGTGATTACCCTTAATTTGCATAAATTAATATTCATATCCTTTGCGGAAATAACCGCATTCTTGGGCTACGTTAGGGAGACAGGTAAAGTCTCCCTATACGTATTCATGAGGACATAACAAGATCAGTGTCTCCCTAAGGGTTAGGATATAGGAATATATTGGTATATCGTATTATATTATCTATCACTATATATATATATATATTATAGATATATATATATATATATATATATATCAAGCTGCGGCCTAGTACCACCGGAACCGCGGTAAGCGTATACCATTCCGCTTAACGTCACTTCATCGTGTGAACTTAGGCAATTTCCTCCCTTCCCCTCCCATGATATTAAAAAATATTACTTAAGAGTCAAATAAAAAAGTCGAACGAAAAAATTATTCTTGACAAATGATCAAGAATCTTATCTCCATGCATGTTAAACAAAATTGACGCGGATTCTTTTAATAGATCTTTCGATCAGCATTTGCATTATTTCTGAAACATGTCGATACCTGAGCCGAGTCTAATCATCCCGATAAACATTATGTTTATTAAAGTAAAAATCAGTAAACTAATAAGGGAAAATTTATTGCGACGGAGTAGTATCCGGTAGATCGAAATAAAGACCCGGCATAGAAACCGGAAATAAAATAAACCATATCGTAACCAACTTACCTTGCGTCAATGGGATGCTAATTATGGTTCGATTGTGGACTTAGATGCCCCTACTGTTAGATGCGGTATGACCGCTCTGTGTAAAAAAAATTACTTTAATTACTGCACCCATTCCAAAAAAAGTGCAATCATAATGGGCTCTGTTATGAAACTTTTTTTTTTATTAAACGGTGCTTGGTGCGAACTCGACTGCAAAATATATTAACAAGTAGTGAAATGCGAACTTAACCACTGTGATATATTATGACAAAATGCAAAGGCAGTCTTGTAAGAATATAATTCAAAATACCCTGGCTTTATGACTAAGCTTCATTATAACAATGCATAACACAAACTAAAAAGGAAACGCAAAATGCTGACGCAGTTTGGATGCGACGGAGTCATAGATCAAATTAAAGGCCGAAACGCGACAGAGTACTGGATAAATATAAAATATACGAACCAATTTCTTTACGTCTATGGGGCAAAAAACGTGTGTTTAAATTTGTTGGCGTTAGATCAAGCACAGGTTGGTGTCGCTATAAGAAAAAACCTCAAAATAAATGATAATAACTTTAATTACGCAATATTCCGAATCAAGTCAATCATAATGGGCTCTGTTTGAACTTGTTTATAACGGTGCTTGGTGCGAAACTCAGCGCAAATATTAAAACATATTGTATAAAAGTGAAATGCAAAACGTACCACTTTGATATATTAGACAAATGCAAGCCGTGCTGTCAAAATACAGCCTGGTTATACCTTCAAGGAACCGTGTGATCTTAGATTACCCCCCACATCATTATAAAATAAAACACAGGACTAAACGAAAATCGTCAAAACCAAAAGCGTTTGATTGAGACGAAGTATATAACCCCAAAATGACAATACACGCGACAGAGTTAGTGGAATAAAAGAAATATCATATTAACCAACTTCCCTATATACGTCAATGGGATACAAGCGTATTTTCATTTTGTTGGAGTTCGTGCACCTCATGTGTTAAGCTGAGGTCGCTATTGTAAAGAAACCTCATATAGATAACGTTAATTATTCAATATTCAAAATCATCGCGCATATTCAAGTCAATCATAATGGGCTCTGTTATTAACTTGTTTATAAACGGTGCTTGGTGCGAATAAGCTGCAAAATATAAACAATTTGTATCTGTAGTAAAGTGAAATGCCAAAATTAACTACTTTGATATATACATGACAAATGCAAAGTCGCATGTTGTCAAAACACGGTGTAGTCTATACTTCAAGAAACCCTGCTTTATCCTAGGATATATCAATAAATTACCCCCCCATTTCCCGATGATACTGTAGTAACCGTGTCTTTTTCTCACCCCCTTCCCCCCCCTTATTTTTTTTCCCCCCCCCGACCCCCCCCCCCCCCCCCCCCCCCCCCCCTCCCCCCCCCCTCCCCCCCTCCTGGAATTTCCCGCTAATAAATCGGATATTCACCGTTGTCCCGCAGTTCCTCAGGAGGTTCCCGCCGAGGTCCCGCCGTGGTTCCCGCAATCCCGTCTTCCATTTAATCGCGGTATCTTCCGTATTTGTCCATTTGGAAAAAGATGAAAAACATGTATCTAATATCATGATTATTAAAGTTGGCCTATCGGGCTTAAAACAAAAATGTGAAAATCGTAAAAAGCATGCTGGTGCAGCTTAAATGCGCGAAAGTAGACGGGTAGATCAAACTAGTTTTAGTAAAACTAAAAGGGAAATTTTATGCGACGGGTATTATACGGTAGATCGACTAACAGAAACCGGATAGACACCGGAATAAATAACATATCGTAAACAACTTCCCTTTGCGTCAATGGAGCAAATTATGTTCAATTTGTTGGGTTAGATGCACCTTCCTGTTAGATGCGTGTCTCTGTTGTAAAAAAAGTAACTGTAATACGCAATTTCCAAAAACAATCAATAATAATGGGCTCGTTTGAACTTTTTTTTTTATAAACGGGGCTTGGTGCGAACTCGACTGCAAAAGATATAATATGTAGTGAAAGGCGAACTACACAATTTGATATATTAATGACAAATGCAAAGCAGTGCTTGTCAAGACTATCGCCTGCTTTATTAATCTAGCTTCTTATAAAATACATATACACAACTAAAAAGAAAACTGCAAAATCGACGCAGTTTGATGCGACGGAGTATATAGATCCACAACTAACAGGCGACACGCGACAGAGTAACTGGAATATATATAAAATATACTAACCAAATCTCTTTACGTCAATGGGTGCAAACGTGTGTTTCATTTGTGGGAGTTAGATCAACACCGTTGTGGTCGCTATACTAAAACACCTCAAAATAAATGAAATAACTTTAATAAGCAATATTCCGAATAAAGTCAATTCTAATGGGCTCGGTTATGAACTTGTTATAAACGGTGCTGGGTGCGAACTCAGCTGCAAATATAAAAAAATATCTATATAAAAGTGAAATGCAACTTACCCTTTTAATTATGACAAAATGCAAAAAAAGCCGTGCGTGTTCAAAAACAGCATGGTCTATACTTCAAGAACCCTGTGTTATCTTAGAATCGCCTCATTATAAAATAAAACACAGTGAACTAAAACGAAAATCGTCAAAAACCAAAAGCAGTGTGATGAGGCCGAGTTATTAAACCAAACTACAAATTACACGCACAGAGTTAGTGGAATAAATAAAATAAGCCTATTAACCAACTTCCCTATATACGTCAATGGATACAAACGTATTTTCATTTTGTTGGAGTTAGATGCACCTCCAGGTTAGATGCGTGTCGCGATTGAAAGGAACCTCATAGTAGATAACTTTAATTATGCAATATTCAAAATCATCGCGCATATTTCAAGTCAATCATCATGGGCTCTGTTATTAACTTGTTTATAAACGGTGCTTGGTGCAAACTCAGCTGCAAAATATAAACATATTTGTGGCTGTAGTAAGGAAATGAAAAAGTAACGTTACTTTGATATATTACATGACAAGCCAAATCGTGTTGTCAAAAAACACGGTGTAGTCTATACTGCAAGAAAACCCGCTTTATCCTAGATATGACAGAAAATTAACCAAACTTCCCGCCGATATGTAGTAACCTGTATTTTTCTCGAATATTCCCGCTAATAAATCGGATATTCACCGTTTTCCGCATGTTCGCAGAGGTTCCCGCCGAGGGGTCCCGCCGTGGTTCCCGCAATCCCGTCTTCCATTTAATCGCGGATCTTCCGATGTCTTGGAAAAAATTTAAAAAACAGAATCAAAATCGGATATAAAGTTGGCCTATCGGGACTTAACAAAAATGTGAAAACTCGTACAAAAGCAATGGACGAGTAGACGTAGATCAAACTATTAGTCGACAATCGCTGGAATAAATAATAAAAATATTCATATCCCACTTCCATGCTGCGTGAAACATGCAACACAAAAAGCAAGGCGAATGTTTAATTTCGTTTGTGTTAGAGGCACCTCCAGGTATATAGGTATGGGCCGCATATTGTAAAAAATAAATTACTTTAAATACGCAATATTCCAAATGACCGCAACATTTAAGTTAAATCATTTGGGGCTGTTTAGATTCATCATAAGCGGTGCTTGGTGCCAGGCGGCATAACATATTGTATCTGGAGAAAAGTGAAATGCATGCAAACTTACCACACTTTGTATAGGGGCCATTTTGAAAAATGACAAAGCCGTGCTTGTCAAAACACAGCTAGCGTAGTCTATTACTTCAAGAAAACCATGCTTTATCCGGGAAAGCATCACTTACTTCCCCTCATTTCCCGTTGAAGCGTGATATGCATAACCCCGTATTTTTTCAGCATGTTCCTTGAAATTATATACCGTTTTCCGATGTTCCTGCATCCCGTATGTTCCCGAAACCCGAATATTATTCGGTTCTGGAGTGGTTTTAATATACAAAAAGTGGACTCGTGGCATCTTCGGTGTTTGCCCGTTTGGGAAATTCTAATGTTTTAGGATACTTACCCATGGCGAATACATGAAAAACCTAGTTTGATTAACTTTCATTTTATTGTTGAAATACACAACGATGAAAGAAGCATTCACAAAACACAGCTGAAATTGTACTTTTTGCTAGCTAAAGTGCATGGTATTCAAATGGTTAAAAGGAAAAAAAGTTACATCAAGTAAACTAATTGCATGATGTTTGCCTTGTATCAGAAAAAGCGATGTACGCCCTTACAACAAACATTTGTTACATCCCCAGGCTATGAGGATAACAACTATATACAACATATTACACATTTCTGTCAAACATTTCACGGAACAGGGAAATGACCGTTGAACTAGAATTTAAACAGCTTGAAAGCATAGATACCTCTACCCTGGCATTCTTTTCATAATAGCAGACCATTGAAGTCAGAACCAGTTCAGTAGCAACCATAGAGGGCAGCAGCTTCATGAACAGTGGGTCTAATTGCCTGTCAATTCAAATCACTCTTTCAAAAAAATCAATAGCTAAGTAAATGAGCAGTTTTATAGCTTGTTGACGTAGATAATGAGCTGCACCAATTTCCTGGTTTCATGTATAGCCAAAATCTATTGTCTCCACTTCTCCCTCTTTTTCCCCACACCTCAAGACGGCCTGGAGGGAAATGGGAGGGACCCTGCAGGAATTGAAAGTGAAATTGGAACATAGTGATTTTTTTCAATGGGTACATTGCTACATTATTATTCTCTGAGTGAACCCAAGTGTACGCTGGCGGCCAAGCCCCCACGATTTTGGGGGGGGAAAGCACAACAACATGATTACAAAGAAAAAAAAAAAATTCACTCAAAAACTTCCCTAACCTAACCTATTCGCGCTTGACACGAAAACCAACAAACCCACTATACCATGCACTCTGTACGGGACTATCGCCAACCAGCAGTCGGTCTACCTACTTTCACCAAGCCTCCCCGAAGAAAGAGGGCCACTACGCTCACAGAATCTTTTCAAACCCGTACTATTATTACGGCATTTTCCACTCGCTTTGATAAACACCTGACAAAGCTTCAAAACATTATCGCACGCCACTCGATACATTGCCCTGATTGGGGAATTCCCCTGCATATTCTCCCGGGTTTTTCACGAACCTGTGACGTCACCCCTTTCGGGCCCGGGAAAACGGCCTCATCCACAACCAACGGTACCACTTTATCCCATACTGCTCGCACACGGTCCTAGTAATGGCGCTCACGCTATGTTTTTGGGAATCGACTGTATATTCGAAGACGGCAAGGGGGGGTTTGACCAGCAGTAGGGGAGGAGAAAAACGGAATCTCTGCAACATACGGCCCCTAGCCACCTAAACTCGTTAAGCAAAAGGGAAACACTCACACAGGATAATCTACTGCCCCGCCCCTTGACAAGGCCCCAATGAAATGTCACATACGGCAGTTACGCAACGGCTTTTTTGCCCGGCCAAGCTGCCAAATCTTTACCTTGAAGTTTATTATTTTAGCTCTATGGAAACAGCCACAATCCCCCTCCATCACCACCACCAGCACAAAGGGTCCGACACGCCCTTACAGTGAAAAATCTTAGAAAACGACCCAAATTGGAATGCTACACGACGCTCATGGAACGATCTGACCTCACCTGGGGGAGGCCAGCAGCGTGGCCTCCCCGTTCACCAATCCACCCGTACTCAGCTTGCAATGGCATGTGAAGAAACTCGACAAAATACGAGTTTTCCCCCACAATGAGCTCTTCCCAGGCTCGGGTCCTGGCCCCGGAGGCTATTCTTTCCAAGAGGACGAGCATTTAGGTGTGGTCATCAGAGAGTATGTCCTAGCAGGGGGTATTCTTCTCGCCAAGTTTAGAGCCAAAATTTAACACGTCACACGGTCTTGCTCTCTGCCGAAAATGCGAAGGCTGTCACCGCTTCCCGCAAGAAACCAAAACAACGCGATCGAGAAGCGTCATTGGCGTATAAGGTTGGCGGGACGTAACCTGTTGCACCACAGCGACTGGCACTCAAGGCCGGACGATGCTGAAAAGGGCAGACACGAAGGGACAATTGGGAGGCTTCTGACCCCCCACCCCCAACCTACAAGGGGAGACCAAAAACAAGCCAGGAGCGGGCCCGTGTGGCAATCACCTTTGGCCAGACAAGCTGGCAAAAGTTGTACTTGTCCCCAGAGGGCCCGTGACCAACACAAACAAATGTGGGGGTGCTCCACAGCCAAGGAATTAGAAATTAAACGTGGAGCTGGCAAGAACAAGAGAGCAGGTACATTACATACCAGTGTAAACAACCGCAATGCCATTTACTAGAAACAACAGGCCACGCCCATCTCAACAATTACCATCAAAATAATAACGAACGATTATTCATTCATAATGTACCGGGCCCAACCAATTCCAACACAACCCACTTGATCTCATCACAACCCACGAATTTAGGTCGAAGCATCCAGTTCAAAGCTAAACTCCCTAATGCGACGGAGGTCCACCTCAACAACCAAAAAACCATCGCACAGGCTTAGGCGCCATTCTCTTTCACTAAGCGCCTCTGACTCGATCAAACAGCTCAAAGACCAACCCCTCATATGAGCGGAATCTGCCTCAAACACAACCAAAACCATCTGGAAAATGGTCCTTGACGCTACTACTACTGCCATTTGTCCCCAAAATAACAACCCACCTACAGCCTGTCTCCCAAACATCAAAGGGCCAACACTGACCAGAACTGTGAAAGGTCATGCTAGTGACATCACCCACGCCCGCCAGGGTACCCGCCGCCCTGCATGCCTTACACTCATTCTGGCCAAGCTACCACCCCCGAGAAGAGCCCCGCAAGACCTTCTGGGCAGACCAACAAACGAAAAAGACTCGATTTGCATTTTGGGGTGGGTGGGGAGGGCAATTTTTCAACGTCAACTGGTCTTGAATCTATGCGAAAATGCAAAGGCTGTCACCTTCCCGCAGAAGAAACCAAAAAACAACGCGAGTAGGTGACAGAAGGCCTCGTTGGCTTTAAGGTGCTGACGTCACCTAGTGCCGCCACAGCGACTGGCACTCAAGGCCGACGATGCTGAAAAGGGCAGGAATAGAAGGACAATTTGTGAGGCTTCCTGACCCCACCCCCAACCAAAAGGGGGAGACCAAAACACGCCAGGAGCGGGCCCCCGTGTGGACAAAACACCTTTGTGCCAGACAAGCTGGCAAAAGTTGTACTTGTCCCCAGAGGGCCCTGACCAACACAAACGGAAATGTGAGTGGTGCTCCACGCCAAGGAAAAATTAAAACGTTGAGCTGGCAGAGAGAGCAAGTACATTACATCCAGGCTTGTTGTAACACCCCAATGCCATTACTAGACACAACAGGCCCACTGCCCATATCAAACATTACCCACAAATAATTACGAACGATTATTCATCATAACGGACAAGGGCCCAATTCACAACAATCCACTTGATCTAATCACAACCACACGAATTTATGTTACGCATTCCAGTTTAAAAGCTAACTCCTCATCCGAGCGGGGAGTCCACCTAAAACAACCAAAACCATCCGACACGGCTTAGGACTTTAACATTCTCTTTCCTAAGCGCCTATGACTCGTATCAAACAGATCCAAGACCAACCCTCATATGAGCGGAATATGCCTCTAAACACAACCAAACCATATGGAAAATGAGTCCTGGACTTGCTACTACTACTCCATTTGTCCCACCAAACCGCCCACCACAGGGCGAAGATCACGGAGTGCACACCGGGAATGTGATGCCTGTGATGCCCGCTAAATTATCTTTCGCCTAAATTATAGGATTATTATCACCAAATTATGCTTACAAATTATTTTAATTGAAAAGAAGAAACCCACATTTAGATGCAGACAACATGATAGGCACCGCCATGGGCCCCTCACATTCCACCCACTATAATTGACCTATTTTATGACCATTTTATTTACCATTATTATATTTGATTTACATCCTATATTTTTTTTTTTTGTGTTATTCCTCCATTTTATGTATCCTGGTACCCAGGCCACACAACCATTATTAATATTATTACAACCTATTTTTTAAATATTTCAATATTTTATGATTTTATTAATTTATTGATTAATTTTTTTTTTGGATGATTTAATTATTTTTATCTATTATTTTTATCCCACTAACCAGAACCACACACCATTATAATATTACTACCTTGCTAACACTTATTATTCTCTGGAGTGAACCAAGTGTAACTCTGGCGGCCCAAGACCCCCCCCACGATGAAATTGAAGCACAACAACTGATACCAAGAAAAAAAAATTCACTCCAAAACTTTTCCCAACCTAAACTATTCGCGCTTTGACACGGAACACCAACAAACCACTATTACTATGCACTCTGTACGGGACTATCGCCAACCAGCAGGGTCTACCGACGTCACCAAGCAAATCCCGAGAAAGAGGGCCAATACGCTTCTACAGGAATCTTTTCAAACAGTACTATTATTACGGAGTTTAACGCGCTTTGATAAAACACCTGACAAAGCTTCAAAACATTGATACGCACGCACAATCGATACACTGCCTGATTTGGGGAATTCCCGTGCAGATTCTCCACGGGTTCTCTAACGAACCTGTGACGTCACCCCTTTCGGGCTCTGGAAAACGCCTCATCCACAACCCAATGAGAACCACTTTATCCCATACTGCTCGCACACGGTCCTAATAATGGCGCTCACGCTAATGTTGGAATCGACTGATATTCGAAGACGAAAGGGGGGGTGGACAGCCGGTAGGGAGGAGGAAAAACGGAAATCTCTTGCAAACCAGACGGCCCCCCTAGCCAACATAAACTAGTATAAGCAACTAGGGCAACACTCCAACAGGAAAGCCCGGCCCCCCTGCCCCCTTGACAAGGCCCAATGAATGATGAAACAATTTTTGAAGTGAACCCCGTCTCTTGCCAAGACTGGCGCACATACGGAAGTTACGCAACGGCCTTTTTGCCGCCAGCTGAAAATCTTTACCTTGAAGTTTATTATTTTAGCTCTTATATAAAAAGACACAAAACCCTCATAAACCACAATACAGCACAATGGGTACGACACGCCCGTACAGTTTTGAAAAAAATCTTAGAAAACGACCCAAATTGGAATGCTGCACGACGCTCATGGAACGATCTGAAATACCCTGGGGAGGACAGCAGCGTGGCATCCCCGTTCACAATTCCACGCTACTCAGCTTGCAATGGCCCCGTGAAGAAACCTCGGGACAAACTGTACGAGTCTTTCCCCCACCAATAGCTATTCCAGGACTCGGCTGTGCCCCGGGTATGGCCATTCTTGCCAAAGAGGAGCGAGATTTAGGTTGAGTCATCAGAGATTTGTCCAGAGGGGGAATTCTTCTCGCACAAGTTAAGAAGCAAAAATGTCAACACGTCAACAATGGTTGTGCTCTCTGCCGAAAATGCGAAGGCCGTCACCTTCCGCCATGAAACCAAAACACACGCGACGATCGAGAAGCCTCTTGGCTGGTAAGGTGCTGAAGCTCACCTTGTGCCGCCACAGCAGCGACTGGCACTCAAGGCCGACGATGCTGAAAAAGGGGGCCAGACATGGCAAGGGACAATTGGGGAGGGCTTCCTGACCCCACCCCCAACCCAACATAGCCTGGCTCGCCTTCCGACGATCATCTCAAAATCACGCCAGGAGCGGGACCCGTGTGTACAAAATACTGGGCAGACAAGGCTGCAAAGTTGTATCTAGTGGGAAAGAAGGCCCGGAGGTCCTCCATCAAGTTTTTATAACAACAGATGCTTCGAAGCACAGGATGGGGAGCATAACATGAGATCCAACAGATAAAGGGAGGTAAGATGGTCCCAGATGATACGGAAGCTCCATATAAATGTCCTAGTTGCTAGAAGTCTACCACGCTCTAAAGCGGATCAAACAAATGATTCTTGGGAAGTCAGTTTGGTGAAAAATCATATCAGACAATTCACGTTGTTGCCTACATAAATCACAAGGAGGGACAAAGAGTATTCTCATGTGCACTTACCACCATCCCGACTCCTCTCTTGGTTTGCAGTATATTTAAATTACCCTCAAGGCGGATCCCAGGAGTCATAAACTGTATCGTAGACAGTCTTTTCCTAGAGGGAAATCAGCCAAAATGATGCTTACTCGGAATCAACCGTGGAGTGAGTGGCATCTCAACCAGCCGCATTATGCAAGATGATTTTTCCAAAACATTTACAGGGCCCATGGGAGATCTGTTTGCGAACAGCAAAAAACACCAACTTCCCAAAATACGCCCGTGGCGGCTGGAAAAGGAAGGAGAAAGCCCGGGTGAAGGACTGCTTTACAATAAGTTGGGGAACCTGATTGCATTCGCCTTTCCACCGATACAATTTCTGGCAAAAGTACGAGAAGTTCAGCAATCAAGGG
>JAMKCH010085403.1:0-40815 GCA_023653785.1 Ophioderma brevispina
AAAATATTTGGTCATCCTCCATGTAATATTTTATTAACCTAGTCTAGTGTCAAGACTCCATTGATGGATTATAAGCCTAACTGAATAGCTATATAATCCGTCATTGAAATCTCGCTAGACTAGTTTTGTGCAATTTTACACGGGGGGAATAACTAAATATTATTGTTGCAAGCAATGAGTTAATATCATTATGTGGTAACAAAAGATGGAAATATGGCTCTCCCGTTACAATGGTCGTTGTGTGGTTGGCCATTATCACTTGATGCGAAGCTTGTGCAACATGTTTCGCCACCTTTGTTAACCGAAAACATCATATCGTTTTTAGTGGCAGAGGTGTGTAGAGTTGAGCCATTAATGTATGTTGTTTATTGCCTTTATTGTTTAGAACCATACATTCGTTACCTTACTGTCAACACCTTACTTGATGCTGTGTACTTATATATTATATTTTTCATCTGATTTTTAAATGTTTTTCTTTGGCACGGGGAGGATAGGCTTTAAACAAGAAGACAAAGCTACCCACACAATGTAATGCAAAATTTAGAAATAAAAGTGCTGCTTTCAAATAATGTAAAAAAAAAAACCCGAAACTTAGACACTTTGAGAAAAGCTTGAAATGTTCACTCAAGATTTTCCTCTGTGTTTTTCAGTCACCATCACGTCCAGCGATGTACGACCTTGAAGCATTTTCTTCACAGACGAGAACATAATACTACCATGCTTGAGTATAAACATAGCTTAAATCATCCACCATCATCATACCACTTGTAGTGGTCTTTATTATTATAGTAATCATCCCACTGTGGTTTGGTGCGGAAGATTAAAACAAATGATAGGGAGAAAAGGCAAATCAGTTCCAGCGTGTGTGTGTTTTGTCACAAAGGTGGGAACGAAGCTTAACCAGCACTCGTCTAACTTTTTGCCCACCTGGGCAAAATACCTTTAAATTACAAAATATTATTTTTGGATTGGGGGCTCAAAGATCATTTCAAAATCGCGTCTGATCACATATACAGACGTAGATCTACACCCGGGGTCACACTTAATATGTGTTGGTGTCTGTCTTAAGACCCGTTTTTGCCTAATCTCACCCATAGATTCCACATTTTTATAGCGCTGTCATGGAAATACTTATTTCTCTGCTCATACCAAACCACCCGTAATTTGGAGGTAAGTTACATCAAAAATATGGAATTTACCAAAATCCTGGACCAGGTTTAAAAACAAATTGATGCAAATTTGAATTGAAAGCTGTAGTTTTTTAAGAAACCTATTGAAAAACGTTCAATTTAACCATTTTTCACTGAAAAATCTACACACATGCCCTTCGTTTAGTGGTGTTTTTTTTTTTTTTGAACAATTTTTTTTCAAAATCACTTTATCTTTTATCATATAACTGTGACTTCCAATAACAATGTGACATACACATTACATTACACAATATCATAAGCTTCTGATGCAACAACAGCTATAGGTAGAAGCATATATGCAGGATATACAAAGTTAACTTTCCAAGTTCTCTATATAAGGTGTAGGGTGTCACCTTAGTCTATTTTAATATTCCTTTCGCACACATCATCTCTAACATATAAAAACGATATCTAAACATAGAATCAAATAATTACTTAACCCACGTTTTCATCGCAACATTGCAATTCTGCATCTGTTTATACTACTCATTGTCACTAACCACCCTTCCCAACACGACTGCCAGCCAAACTCTTACTTCCGTCACACTTCTTCACATGATGCACTAAAAGTGCACAGCTCCGTTGTGTCAAACCAAATCAAGCATCTATCCATCTATCCATCCGTCCATCTAATTCAAGCAAATGACCCTTTTAGTTGAACCAGGGACCATATGCAACAGAACCAAAATACCCTGACCACACTAGACTATTTCTTTTAAGTGTTAAGGATTGTAAAGGGAAAATTTAAAATACGGCCGACAATAAGCAAAATCGGAAATCATCTTGGAAAAATTAAATATCCATTTACAAAGGTTTAATGCTAAACAAGGAAAATCCATTATATTGTTCAAACTTTGATCGCTTCTAAAAAACCACAAGCCAAAATTATACCGGTACTCCATTTGTAATATTTAACCTTTTAACTTTTTTTTACAATTCAAAATTTTTCCCGATTAATTAAAATCTTTCCTTTTGAAAGTCAATTAAACTGATTACTATTTCATACTATACTATTTTATCTATGAGTTTTTGTCGAGAAAAGAGTTATAGATAGCAATTTCTAGAAACAAGTATGTATTGTTTGATTATTGGTTTATTAAAATACGTCTGCATAAAGAATCCCCAACTTGAACATGAAGACATGCCTTATTTCAAGTATTCTAGTCTAATTAAGGGGTTTTCCACTAGCGTGGGTCATCTTTGATAGCCTCTAATCTGGAAAACGTGTTGGAACTTTCGGAACACTGACACCGTCTCCCCCTTCAATGTTGATTGAGGTTTATTTCATCAGCAGTCTGGCCAATTACTCAATATTGATGGATGGGTGCAAGGGGTGACTGAAGTGGAAGGGCAAATTGGGGCATTTAAGTGAGGTATTTGAGTGATAACAGGATCTTGTAGGTTCTTAAATTAGCATAGGTAAGCAAAAGGTGGTGAGTGTACAATCTTATTTCAAGATATAGTTAAGAAAACCAAGGTAGCACTGCTTCAAAATCATTCCGACATAAGGCATCGCTTCAATGCTCCTAAGGACAGTTTGTTTGTTTGTTTGTTTTTGTGAAAAAAAAAATGAATTTTAATGGATATTTTAGGAAATTAATCTGTTTGAGAAGGTCGAAAATTTAATTCTTTCACATAGGAGGCAATCATAGAGTTGCGCAATAAAGCCACCGGATATTGACATTAAAGAGACATGAGGAGATTTCCAGAAAGAAGCGCCCCCAATTTTTCTCGAACCCCGGTTTTTTACATATTTGTAATACTTACCTATGTATTAGATCACACCTGAAGCAAATAAGCCGAATACGCCTTCTTTGTGTAATAAGATGATGATTTAGTACTTTCTGTCGTGCACGACAGAAAGTCAAAACATGGTTTTCTATGGGGAGCGATTTCGATAGCAGGCAAGTTCAAAACAAGGTTTGCGGTTTTCTTTTACACCTGTTTGTCCAATATACCTTCAAAACGTTCTCGGTAGGTGGTCTACAACCGATCCAGTGAAATTTGAGAGAAATTCGTATCCTAAAAAAAATTCCTCCTGTCACTTTAATGGCTTTGTTGTTTAAGTTATTGGATAGAAATCAATCAAGTCCAAAGGTCCGATTTGTGCTGGTAATAAAATTCATTATTGATGTTGCTCTTCTGATGCATATCAAGAATGATACCATGTAAGGTAGGTGGAGTCATATCAACAAAAACAAAACATCTGAATACAAATGTTGAGCTAAATTTCTTTTGCGGTCAAGATATTACAAGCAAAATGTACATCACAATGGCCCATAAAAAAGTACGTGTGATCCTGGTATGATGGAACACATTCGGGGACCTTTTGTTTATACCAATTCAATAAACATTTGCCTAAAATTTTACTGGGGAAATATGAGCTTTCTTCTAATACCAAAATATTAATTTTGGTGAGGTGAAGTGGATGAGGGGGAGGCTGTCGATCACTCATCCGCATTTAATAATGATTTTCTATGATGACCATACTGTTCCATTAACATACTGTTCCATAAAATTTGGTACCGCACATGGCTGCGATTTTTTTCAAAAACAACATTTTCTGAAGTTATCTCAGCAATTACGGCACCAGTCAACAGGTATTACATAGAGTTTGCTGAATAATATTGACTTTTTTTCTTTTGAAAACGCGGTAAATTGAATAGAAATGGAGTTACGCCATATGTTACGGATACTGCACAAAGTTGTTAGATCAAAGCTTGCCAAACAACTTTTCTTACATGTCTTTTGTTCGTTTTTTTTTTCCTTTTCGAATAAATGATGAAGCATACAAAGTTAATTAAAAAAAAACACTATAGAAGCTCATGATTTATTTTTGAAGGAGGACAGGTATTTCGTGCTTTACATCATGAACGAATTCCTCAATCTCAAACGGGGAGGTGATAACACCTAAAATATTTTCAGTGGGATCTGATTTGTTTTCTGCTGTGCATACCGGGGCGATTGTTGAATATCTTTAGCTCCATTGTTTGCTGGAGTCTATGTGTATCCATTGGTCACTGATTGGGGAAAAGAAATTGAAGTGATAATTTAGTCATTTTAAAAAAATTGTCAACTTTTATTAGGAGAACAAGACGGTTATGTGGTGTTAATCATTTCTAAACAATTTTACACCGGGGTTTGTCTTCTTCTTTGATTGTACTACGGAATTTGTTATACAGTTGGCTATTTGGTCGATGGTCTCCGGGTTTGGTCTACGCCCCACAGTCTAGACCCTGTCCAACAATCTCACACCTCCAGACTGACTGTTAAATTCTGTGTGAAAGAATCAAATATGTTGACATTCTCGTTCTCAAAATAGATTATTTTAAAAAGTAATTTTTCAAGAAAGGATATAGGAGCACTGAAGTCCTACCTCAGTAAGAAATGTGATTTTATATCAGTGCTACTCTTAGTTTTCTTAAAATAGGCCAACAAATATGCACTCAAAACCTCACTAGCGGAGCCCCTTAACCGATTATAAAACAATAACTGTTTGGTAAAGCACACACCATCAAGCTGTCCGGACAAGAAGTTAATGGATCACACTTTTATCATGGAATAATCTCGATTTCCCATTAAGTTAACTCAAGCTATGATTGATTGCTGGAGATAATGTCGCTCTCGCTCAAGCGGTGCGTGACTTCCACCCTAATCGTTATGCCATGTATGTTTTCCAATAACACTAAGAAATTATTTGATTGAAATTTCGTCCAGGTCATTGCAATACAAATATCTACGGGCTCGGAAAATATCGTTTAATGTCAAGATAAATTAGACACAGGTCTGGTAAATGGAGCGTATCTTTACACGATTTGATACAAAGTAATATTTCCTTCTCCAACGATTTTATCTGTATTAACTCTCACTATCTCAAAGAAAAAATCAATCATTTAATAGCATTTTCATCTAAAAAAGGATCTTAAATTACACGGTTCAGAGATGAAATACAAATAACTTCATCAAGACAATTTCATCTAATGCCTATAATACAATGTTTAATTTTGTGGAAGTTTATGGGTCATTAAGCGTGAACATCTTGGATTTCTTGGGCAAATACAAATCTTGGAATTCACAATGGGGGCCGTTTAAACTATTTTACACTATAACTCAGGCAATTGCATGCCACAAAGTTCATTTTGTGGATATAGCAATATTTATTTTGCCTGTAGTTTCCCTTTTCATGGTTGTAAAGTAATCAACTACTTTGGTGTTTCAAAAAGCCTATTTTGTAGTAATAATACGTAAGTGTAAAATTAACAAAGTTTTGTTACTAGTATTACACAAACCAACATAGTATCAGATATGTCGCTATTTGGGTTTTTTCTACTACTGTCTGCCTTTGACAGATAACATCAGGGGTTGTACATATAGTGACCGTACGTGGCGCTGTTATTAACGAGAATGTAGTCTGGTACAAATTTATGTAGCAATTGTATGGTTACAATATTTGATAAAGGCGACTAAAATGTTGTTTAATTTAATAATATTTTACACAATTAGACCGTTATTATCTAAAATATGGAAGATGAACATGTTTACTAATGGTTGTTTCATTAAAATATGTCAAATCTTTCATTTACACATTTTTTTTTGTTTTTCATATGGTGTATTTCTTCCAAGCAAAAAGAGATAAAGGGTGTATAACCTATACCAGCATAACTACGGACTAGTATCACTAGTGTGCTTATATATTAGCTTACTTTCTCTGAACATGGCATCGAAATGCTACAGTGCCCATGCGAAAGTATAATTGTAATTAATATATTCCGTCCGCACTTTGTGAACTTAGTGACCCACCTCTCAGCGGCGCTATTAAAGGGAAACAATGGCTTAGTAAACAATCAGAAATAATGAAATGAACACTTTGTGATATCACTTCCTCAAAATTAAAAACAATTTGGATGTTTACATTCTGTAAAAACAATAAAGCAGCAAGGGTTAGAAGTAATATTTGCCACGGAAAATCAAGGTTTTGACATCCTTGCCAGAATTTACAGTGCATCTAGTTTTTGGACACAATTAAAAAACATTCAGACATTGTGTAAATTGCATTTGAAGTACTTTTCAACTAAATTAAACCATTAATGTTTTATATGTCTGATCTCTTTAGATCCAAGATGGCCGCCAAACGGATCCCTTGGGACAATATTTGATTTTGGTAACATCATTTTTTTTAAGATGTCGTAAGATGTTACAAGCACGTTAGAATTTAGTTTTACGGTGGTGCATGGATACCCATGTAATCTGTTAGACTATAATAGCAATGGTCTGTGAGCTAATGACTACATGCTTTTTTAAGTTTGATAAAATGCTGGCAATAATGTCAGCATCCTTGGCTGTCTGTGACAGTGAAGTGAAGCTTACAGGGAAAATAATTTTAGTTACTCTTTTTTTCCAGATTGTAAACTTTAAAAATAATCAGGAACAAGAATAGCTGTCATATGGGTGTTCCAGTGAGCTTGTGGTCTTGGAATACAAGATGCAGACGGAATATGTTAATTACAGTATAATCTACAAAATGTTAAAAAGACGGTTGCGATGGCAACTAGAATCCCACAATAAAATATATACGTAGAACTTTGAGCATGGCAGTGAAAAAGGCATCCGCCTTTAAGCAAGAAATTTAATATTATGATTAAGTCCTTTCCCATCGGAAAACGGCTTATTATAGGTTTCACAGGACACTGTTAAGGATTTGTGCCAGAAGAAAAGTTGAATTTCATTTCTAAGAAAAACAATTTTCATGACGAAATGGGAAATCATTTTGAAGAATGGGTCCCGCTCCTGCGATAGTGACATTATACTTATCATAGGTAAGATACTCCCCATTATTTTTTTAATTGTCCGCGGTACGCGGGGTAAGGAATTGTGAAGCTGACTTCTGTACACATATCCTGCCTTATTTTAAGAAATGACAACATCCTTTGTTTATAAACACTTAGAGGATACTGTTTCAGCCTTGTCAATCAAATGTTTGTTTTTTTTAATCCTGAGGATTAATTTAAAATACCCCGTTCGCTCATTAGATTAATAAGCACAGAAGCTGTATGTGTATTTGTGACAATTAACAGCATTAGAATTCGTGTCTGTGTATATGTCACTGGCTATAATTTCTGGTAAAGGAGAAAAAGGGTTGAGTGACCACGCTATCACCATAACTGCCTGTAAAGCCCATGATATACTTCCAGTCGCAGCGAGCGATTTCTGCTCGTGAGCATGCGTAACACTTGATCTCGCGTCAAAATCCGGAAGCGCACGTCAATCGCTCGCTGCGACTGGAAGTATTTTAATGGGCTTAAATTGGAATAAGGTGCAACGAGAGATTTTGGGGCATCCATATATTGTGTCATATGTAGTGATTTCATATAGATAAGACCCCCAATCGATTTTACCTTATCTATGGTTACAGAAATGCCTTGAAAGTGAAAACAAAAGGTGATTTTCATTTGCTTAATTTCAATATAAAACATAGGCTGAATTTAAATTTTCTCCTATAAGAAAACGAAATTAAAAATTTCATAATTTTTGTACCGAAGAAATACTTGTCAGCTTAATCCTTTCCCATGGGGACATTTTTGATATAAAGCTTTACATTGGTGCAAAAATCAGAATTTTCATATTTTTAGCGACACCTGTTATGTGAAATATCTCGTTAAAAGATACATCGCTGCCCTTTGGTGATTGCCTGATCGTTGCAAACAAACTCGTGTTACCTTCACACACGCCTAAAACGGCCCGTGCACCAACCCCCATTGAATTTTAAGTGAAGTTTTTATGAAGAAAAATGGTTGATCTCAAAACATACATGTGGTAGGTAATATTGTGCTTCCGAATAATTGAGGAAATACAGTATGAAAAAGAGAGGTCCAACGACCGAGCCCTGAGGAAGACCAACAGGAAGATGATGTTTATTAGAAATTGCGTTCCCGATGCGATTCTGCAGGTATGACCGAATCCACTGTATGGCAGTACTTTGATTTTTTTAATATATCACAAAGCCTATGGAAGAGAATTATATCAAGAAGAACTATATCAAAAGCTGCAGAGAAGGTCTCGTAGCACAATAGCGACTGCCTTGTCGCATCTCAACCCTGGATTAAATAGTGCAACCATCTAAAACGTGCAACCCGTTGTGAATTGCATTGACGACATCAACAGCAACATTTTCCTTAAGTAACGCTAATGGAACGGTGTCTATGGATGCAGTGAAAGAATAATCAAGTTCACGTAATGTGAGTAAGCTTGATTAAGTGATTAAGCTTTACAAGCAAATCAACCAACAAACCAGAGAATTCTCGTGTCAATAAAAAGGGGATAGGTTGAAAGGACTCAATAATTTTATCCTATAGCACAGCGAATTTGTGCGTTTGATGATAAATCGCGGATATTTGGCACAGAGTTAGGACACGTCCAAAATATACTTGGCGATAGGGGTATCGTAGATTTTTTTTTTTTTTTTTTTTTTTTTTTTTTTTTTTTTTTTTTTTACCCCCCCCCCCCCCCCCCCCCCCCGTGGCGCCGCCACTGGTTTTGAGCATGGTATCAACACTAAAATCTAACATCAACATTCTAACAGAGTCTTGCTAATTTTATACTCTATCTGAGACTGAAAAGTCCACTTTGATACCCTATGTAAGACTGACAGAGACATAGGTTGAATTTGATACCCTACGTTGCCAGTCTCGAGACCGGTGTGGCAGGAGATATAGTCCCCTGTAGCCATAGTCCGGAGACACTAAGTTCTGGTTTTAATAGTCCGGGGATGTGCAAAGCTAGGAACTATAGTCCCCCATACTATGATTTATAGGAATGTTAGTCCTACAAATGGGAATGAAAGTCCGAAGAGGACTATCAGGCCTTAGGAATAAATATCCAAGTCCGACATGGACTACCAGTCCTTAGGAATTAGTGTCCATTTCCGAAAGTAGGGACTATTAGTCTCTAGGGATTAATGACCTGTCAGGGGGGGACTATCGCTCCTTAGGGATTAGGGTCCAATTCCGACATGGACTATATACCTTAGGAATTATTGTTCAAGTCCAAACGTAGGCAGACTCCTAGTTACTGGGAATTAATGCCCTGTCAGGGCTGGACTATCGCTCCTTAGGGATTAGGGTCCAATTCCGACCTGGACTATAGATCTTAGGAATTATTCATGTCTGAAGGTAGGCAGACTATTAGTCCTTAGGAATTAATGCCCTGCCAGAGTGGACTGAAGCTCCTTAGGGATCGGTGTCCGATTCCGACGTGGACTGTAAGTCCTTGGGGATTATTGTGCAGGTTTGTATTTGGGCGGACTCTCATTTCTTAGGAATGCCCTGTCAGAGGTGGACTATATTTCCTTAGGGATTAGTGTCCATGTCTTGCGTGGACTACAATTCCTAAGAAAGTACTGTCCAAGTCCAAGGTGGAATATCGATCCTTAGGAATTAATGTCCAAGCCCGACGTGGACGGACTACCAGTGCTTAGGAATTATTGTCCATGTCCTAGGTACACTCGTTCCTTAGGAATGTTTGTGTCCAGTCCGAAGAATTTAAAGAATTCTATTGAGATATGAACCTACTCTTGATAAACACTAACATGCATAGGATTTGTAGCCTAAAATAATTAACCGAGTACTACATATGAATGACACATAAGCCTAAAATTGATAGGTTTGTTGTTTTTCCTCATGTCTTTTCTGAAATCTCCCCTCTGTAAATGTGGACATTAATTGGGGTGTTTTCCATAGGTGACACCCTTTTCTTTTCTGACCATACTTCTAACACCCTATGAATTCGGAAACCTTAACGACCTTAACGGAATAAACCACACTGTTTTTATGTGGTTTTCCGTTAGGTTTCCGAATTCATAGGTATCAGAAAAGTATGTCGAAAGGGGGTCACCTTATGGAAACAACCCCATTAAATTTTCAAATACACTTGGGTATGACCTCCACATACTTTTCAGTGGCAGAGTCCTGCCATGATTTCGTTTTTCAGGAGGATGTTCCTAGCCATTCGTGAATAGAGCACCCCCGAACATGAAAGACCGCAAAAGCCTCCACCACTGGTTGTCATAATTGAAGCCGCACTCTGATTGGAGAGTGCGTAAATTATGTCCCCCTACCCCACATGACCCAAAGATCTCCTTTGGACTCACATGCGTGAAGGAAGTTTCAAAGCTCGATCCACTCCTTCAATTTTCTTTAAATCCATTGATTATAGACTACAGTGACTGAAAATTATCCCTAGATTACATTTTACATGTCTGAGTGTGCCTGGCTCATTAATCATTGTGAGACAGTATATTGGTAGAGTGACAAATTTGAATATGTATAGATATTTTGTGTTGCAATAAGTTCAAATTATCCCTGCATGACCTTTGACCTCAACTTGTTTTCGGGTTACATATGGGGTTAGCTATATCCAAATAAAGTCAAAAGGTAACATATTTGAACTATTATATAATCTTATTAATATATTATTAATAATAATGATATAATAATAATAAATTTTGAATTATTCGATCTAGGGCTATAATGAATTAATGATTAATATTCATATCCTTTTATTAGTCTAGCGGATTATTTTTAATTTGCATTAATTAATATTCAATCCTTTGAACGGAATCAAGCGCAAACAACGGATCCGTTAGTGGAAAGAATTTCCCCTAACGTATTAATTAGTGCATAAGAAAGGCAATTTTCCCCCCCTAACCCACACATATACTTATACTACTACTACTAATATACTACTAACTACATATCTACTACTACACTTACTAGTACTACTACTACTACTACTACATTATACTACTACTTACTACTACTACTACTACTTACTACTACTACTACTACGTACTACATACTACTACTACTACACAACAGCTACTACTACATACTACTACGACTTACTGACTCCCGCTACTACTACTACTCCAGACTACTACTACATACTATACTACATACTACTACTACATTCTACTATTACATATACCCTGGGAGCCTATCACACATTTGTTTTAAAAAACATCTCAAGTAAAAAGGTTTGAGTGATAAATATTTGACAGCCTGAACAGGACCCCGAAAACGCGATTCTTAAGTGCCGCAATGATGCCTAGAGTGGGGCCAAGACAAAGTTTATCTAGGGGTCAACATTTTTAAATTGTACCCAATCATGTTGAAAATTGGTCCCACGTTATGTTTCTAACCATAATGATTCAAAAAAGTTATAGTTTGTGCTATCTAATCCTAAAGTTTCAGAGTTATCATCATCTAAAAACACTAAAAACCACAAATCAACTTCAAATGGTAAATTCAGTTGTACAGGGGGTCCAACATTTGAAGTTGAGGGAAAACGTCTTAATTAGTGCATAACCTAGCCAATTTCCCCTACCTGCTACACATGTGCTAATAATATAATAATAATAATAATAAAAACAACCATCCGAAATAACATAATTTACAATCTATTTGTTTTAGCCTATTACCATATAGGATAGTGGCCCTATATCTCCTCACGATGAACAAAGTTGTTCCTCTGCCACATGAGTCGATGGACTAGAGAGAAATGCTTAAAATTGATAAACTCCTTGGCCCGAAATTCCCGAGTATATCGAAAATGCTAAATTGGCACCTATCTGTTTAAATTTTGTTTTTTTAGTTTCGTATTACCTCTTTTGTGAATTTATTTGATTATTTATATATAGGAATTAATTAAATTATCACATCAACTTTACAAAGTAATGTTTTTGTGAGGTGACAACGTATTTTTCTCGCATCGTTTGTTTAAAAAAAAATCAATTTGGAATTTTTTTTAAAGAAAATTTGGCTCAAAATTAGGGGAAAAATCCTGCATGTGTTGGGAATTAGTTTAGGGTATAATTAAGTATTGTGGCCTACATCTATGTCTCTTCTCAAAAACATCTAAATCTGCATCTGTATTTTACCTGAGATCCCATAAATGTGAAGAAACTGTAATTTAATTTTGAGAAAAAAAACGATTTGTAAAAAAAAAAAAAAAAAAAAAAACACAATATTAATAATACATATGGAGGTCACAGAATAAAGATTTTAGAAAGTCATATAAAACAATCCAACTAAAACTTAATGCCCAAAATCTGCAAAGATATAGGTTATTTTTGTTTTAACATTACAGCTTAAGATTAGTGTGTTCATGGATAACCGCACCTGAGGTACAATGTGTTATACCACAATGTCAGTGGCATCACGAGAAAACACTTACCCTCAATACATCCAGAAAAATATGTAAAAAAAGCAGCGGTCCTCGGACCGCTTGTGTGTCGCCTGCCGTCGCGGTTTGTGAATGATAGGCCTAACACGACCCTTTGCCCTTGATGTGTCCTTTGCCCTTATATGTTACCTTTGCTCATTAAACAAAATGAGGGGGTTTGCATGTACACTCGATAAACAAGTTTGTTCCATTTATCTCAACTTTTCAAATGAGGCCAATTTTACATTTTCAGCAGCCTATTTTACACACCACTGATCTCACGTACCTTTGACCTTGGTAATGTGACCAAAATTGACCTCATCACCAAATGGGTGATGCCATGTTGCAACTGTGACCAAGTTGGTTTAAAATCCATCAAAGTATGTGGATATTACATGCAAATGTTAACGCCTTTTTTTCATTTCACAACAGACATCACAACAGACAATCACTTACCCAACAACACATTCACAACAACAGTGGACAAAGTGATCCCTATGTGTCCTTCCTGCCTAAGGCAGGCGACACAAAAAATGGTAAATTGGCAGTTCACCCTATTTAATTGTATTTTATTTTTATTTAAACTTTATTTGATGTCTTAAATCTGTAAAATAGATAAGAAATGAAAAACCAGATTTTTTTAGGATCGAGAGGTTTCCCAATAAAAACCAATAAATTGTCGTAATTTTTTTGATTGATTAATTGGAGTTATGTAGAAATAGGACAAGACAGTCTTCATATTCCCCACGGCACTAATCCGCACTTAACACGGTAACGGCATGATTTAAGAATTATTTTTGCTATTTATTTCCCGCACAGAATGTCCCTAAAATGCAAATTTCTTTCTCACTGACCAGATACTTTCCTTTGTAGTGTCTGCAAGGAGCTCGGTGAAACTGTTCCGGAAAAGGGATCGTTCTAATTACCAATTAATAGTAACTTATATGCTTCTCACCTTAGTCTATCTAAAGAATGACTTGGTTGTTATGTTATTTGAACTTCATCAGAATGCAGGTCACCAAACCGCACAATGAGAACCAGTGCGCCTCTCAATATCATACTCATTCGATGGAATGCTTCCTTTAAAAAAAGTTTAGTGTAATGCAGTTTTCGGTATACTGTTCACTAACGGTCGTACACACAAACGGCGTGCCAGAAATTGGCATAAAACAATAGGCCGTCTATATTTTTCTATTTTTAACAAAACTACATATTCCAATTTCCAATCCAATTTATTTATTTCCTTAAAAACCAATACATCAAATGACATCAAACACATATAAACAAACATGGAGGAGTAGGGAGGAAACCCATTTTCGGCCTGCGAAAAGCTACCACTTAAAAATACAAAGAATAAATACCCGAAACTAGAGTGTGAAAGAAAGGTATATAAAGATGAATCCCAGAATTGGAGCATCACATAATGTGTTTGAAAATTACCTCCAGAGACTTCCTATTGCATGATTCAGCTTCTGTGTTTTGTACCGCTTCCTTTAACAAAAAAATGATTATTTATTTATTTGAAATTTCCTTAAATAGCCATCAAAATATTCTGTCAGCACTTTACTCAGTACAAATAACCTTTGAGTGTTTTAAAGTTGAACTTTAAAAAAAAAACGCGTGTTTTTTTGTTTTTGATTAATTAAATATTTCTAATAATTCTTTGCTACTTAAATTAGGGTCAGTTTTGTACTAGGGTATTCATCCTTACAATAACGTGGTTTATGTTGTAGAATATTAGCCCAAATTTTCAAAGTTATGCACATTCCCGTAAGTCCAATGATAAAAGATTCACACTTGTGACATTTTTACGCTAATTAACTAGAACCCCACCCTCCTTGGTTCATTGTATCAAGTTTTGAATTCATATGCGATTGCTCGAGCATGTGCGTTTCCTTTCCTTCTTTTTCTATTTGTGTGATTTATAATTGCATTTGTCTTGTTGTTGTTTCACGTGTTGTGTGTGCGTTGTGTGGGTTTGTGTGGGGCATGTGTGAGCGTATGTGTGTATGTGTGGGGTGGGGTTGAGGTTTTTTTTTGTGTGGTGTGTGTGTGCGCGCATTATTTTATGTGTGTGTGTGCATGTGTTGGTGCATGTGGGTGTGTGCGCGCATGTGTGTATGTGTGTGTGGTTCACTTTACTTAACACTCAATGTTCAAAAATCAACATTTATGTACAAAAATCTAACAAAACTCACACAAAACGTCACACAGTTTGTACATTTTGTGAGATTCGCGGCGTTAGGGTTAAGTAAATTCATTGGGGGGGCATGCATCGCTTTATCTTTTTTTGAAATTTTACTCTTTAAAAAAAAACAAAAAAACTAAAAAATCAATAAAATTAAATTTAAAAAAAAAAATCTTATTATTACCACGACAATGTGGTCTTCCAGGACGATAAAAGTGGTATATTGTCCTGGTGGCAATCGAACTAGGGTTAGTGCTCCGCAAACATACCGCAAATTCCGCACACACTAAAATGGAACTTTGCAATTTAAAAAACAATTTAAATAAACCATACTCTACTAGGACTCGAACCTGGTTCATCACATCTAAGTTGAGAGAGGCTTTTACCGTTAGACTCACGAAGTCGGTTGACGGACAGCTTCTTTTTTTATACATTTTCACACTCTTATACCATCTGTAATCATTCATACCTATTGTGTCATACCTGGTATAACAGGACTACAGTAGCGGAGGACAATGGTGTACTTCACTTTTAAAAGGAACTATAGTCCGATGACCTATATTCCGGTTAACTATATAACACCTAGTAACTATATTGAAGTAAGGACTACTATTTCTAGAAAGAGGGGTCCACGCTGTGAAGACAATTGACCCCCTTGAAGCCATGGTCGGGTATAACAACTAGCAACCTTAGCAATGACAAGGTCCCATGGTGAAGACTCACTAACCCTAGAAGCCACTGGTCCGGATGAAACCGCTCGGTTTTTGTGAGTACGGTTAGGGCTATGTTTCCTAGGGACAAGGGTCCTTTGGACCCGCTTTCCCCTGGAACCACAATCGTGTGGGGGACCCCGGGCTAATCTCCAGGGGGACTATATCTTCCTTTCACATTCACAACCGGCATGCCATGCCCTCCAGGTCTCTCGTTTTTTGTAACTCGAGTGGTTACCCGACAAGAATACACTTCCCCCCCCCCCGGCAGTAACCAGCCGGGTGAACTGTGTATAACTGATAAAGCCCATATAGGCGGCACGTGCGGCCAAAGAAATCCTACTTTTAGACGTCGTCATTATTGGTTTAAACGTAAAAGCTAATCTCAACGAAAAATGCTGATTTTTGGATTATTATAAGACAATGTTTTCATCATTTGCCCAAAATGTTGAAGCTGAAGAATCAACCCCGTCTGTAGGCCCCTAGGGTCATTTCTATTTTTTATGTATGAATACGAATAATCTTGGCCGTCATCTCTGAGCCCATAGACATGTTGGAGGTATAGGGCCACCAGGAAGCGTATTTAGCCTTGTCAAAAGCAACAGTATTAAGTCATTAATATGTTATCGTTATCATAAAAGGAGTAACATTGAAATCCTATTCACATAATTTATGGTCAAATCAGCGATTGTTATTGTTTTATTTCGAGCAGTATGTCACAAATGTATGTATCTGAAAACATCTCAAATATGTTATTATCTCAGCCTAGCAAACGTAGCAGATGGTGAAAAATATTTCTTATTTCGGTGAAAACTATTTCTTATTTTCATGTCTTCCTAGATTGAACCCTTGCTTAACTGTAACAGAATCTGATCACACTCTACGACATTGGTAATACAATTTATGATTCCTCATGAATTACACATCCATGAATATTCTTATTAAATTAAATCCTCCTGTAATTTTTAATTATATATTTCTAGCAAACCTCTAGGCAAATACTCTTACAACATACTGTAAACCCTGTATTCTATCACCTAGTCAGCGTATACAACCAAATATCCCTGTCCCACGGTCAATGTAAATGCTTGCACACTCTTCTTTAAAGGTAGGTTAATGATCACACTTCTCTTTGAATGCACTGATGGCGCTATTACATAACATCGAATGTGCAACTAAAACTAAACTCATCATCCAACTTGGATGCAAGCAAAGTTTTCTCTCCGTTTCTTTGTACATTTGAATTTGTATTTTTCGTTTGATTATTCGATTTCTAATGTCTAATATGTTGATATTTTTAAATTGTAATAATATTGTTTGTATTTTTTAGCACTTGTATAATATTGTTATATTTTCATTTTTGTATATTTATTTAGCAAAGTTGTACGTGAAGTTTTAGCAAAGTAATATGTACAATTTAAATTTGTAGTGGTCTACACCTGATCCAGTGAAATTTGAGAGAAATTTGTATTCTAAAAAATCTCCTCCTTCAATTAAGTTGCTACTTAAGACACTGTAATATTTGTAATAATTTAATGCAATGATGTTAAAATGAAATGCAATCATGTAATCAATGTTTTTTGTTTTGTTTGTTTTTTACTAAAAATGAAGTTGAGATCGAGTCCACAATGATATTAACACAAGATTGGTGTGTGGAACCCTCCCCATGTCAATTTTGATCACTTCTTTTAATTGGGCGCTTTCGGTGTTTTTTTTGGGCGACTTTTCGCGTATCCCCCCCGCGAAGTGGCTGAGATTTTTGGCAACCCTGCACCAAGACCAATCATTGAGGTAGGAGAGAAGGAGAAAGCTCTTCCCAAATTGACCGATGATCATCGCCGCGGCGCCGCGCTCGTATGGTTAGCCAACGCAGTCAATATTCGAATGGCCCCGGACGAGTGGGGAAAATCTCGGTCGACCGGGGACAATTCACGCGACGGAATCGCTCAGCCAAAGCGGATAATAACACCACTCGTTCTATTTACTTTCCGGTCGAGTGGGATTGCTTGGAGAGGCCGCCTACTTTGCAGTGATCTTCATTGGCCAGGATTGCCCACGTTACAAAATGTTGTTTGTTACATGTATTTCAGCCTAGATCACCTAGCACAAGAAAATTTGGTCTGTGCTGCCTCTGAATTGACATATCGTTTGTTGGTTCGCTATGGTCGCGGTTTGTCTTAGGTACGGCGTACGGTGATGTCTCTTGATAATTTATGGTGCCATGTCTCCATTGCTTTGGAAAACGCGTTTTGGTATTTTTTCGCAAAATGACTAATTAAATGGACACGTATCACGATGATTTAAAATTAGAAACCTTTCGATATTATGGCTATATAGTTGAGTATTGATTACAGTGGTTTGAGTTTAATTCCATCATTAACCTCTTTGAGGGGATGGTGTTTACGGTTTGTGTAGTGACGTATATCTTAATTTTAGGGAGGATTAAAGTTCAAGAAAAACAGTCGACTATTCCTACTGCGAACCCACGCGTAACCTGTAATTTCGATGACCACTGGATCCGGCACTGTAGAATTATTGTGTCGGGAAAAAAACCCACATTCCCTCAATGGCTATTAAAAACACTATCAGTGATTTGCTAAATCAGCAAATCGAAAAAATCACCAAAAATCAGATTTTAGCAAGACTGTAACAACGCGTGCAGGTATCCTAACATTCCCTGCAAATGATAAGACCAGAAGCAAACCTAATAAGGACAGAATCAGAGATGTAGTCATTACTGTCCGAACGGAACACTTACTACAACACGTAATTGAAGTGGAGAATCGTATCTTGGAACACTGTCGTTTTCTTCCTTTTCTGTTATTACAGTCTTGTAAAGGTAAGCTTTTACACACGTTTTCACTTGAAGATTTCCTGCAAAAATTTCAAATATTTTTAAATCACTGATAGTGTCTTTAAGTTCTAGATAATGCATATGGAATATTTTCAAAGTCACCCACATGGTACCAAAATAACCACAACCCTTACGAGATTCTCGGCCGACCGGGATTGAAATCCATTCGAGTGGGTTGTTTAACCCATCAACGTCAACCTCCATTCGGTTTTGGTTCGTCGTCTATGTGGTTGCTGGGTTCTGCCCATAACAAATAATCATTTTATATACAGGGACCGACGTGCGTTAGGCATATTTCACACAAGTTAACTGGGCTCAAAATGATAAAGACATTAACATGTGGTTTTGGATTTAGGGAGCTACGATAGCTCTTCAATACAAAATAACCTAAATGAAACCAGATGAAATGCGTAGCTTGTATGCGAAGAGCTCCAACCTTTTTTTGTGAATCAAAGAAACAAAACGAAATTGGATATGTGTGTGATCCACAGCTCCTCGACTTACCTAAAAAGGTGAGAGGTGGGGCATTCACATAAGGAGGGATATGGTGTGTAAGGCAAGCGCTTCAAAACCAGGGACATTCGGTGACAGACTCCGCAAAAAATATGGTTTTGTGGGTGAGAGACAACCAAATTTCCCCCCAAAAAGGGGGTTTTAGGGGGACGGATTGCACAAATTTTCCAAAAACGGGGTCTTGGGGTGAACATTTTTGCAATTTGTCTAAAAAAATAGGGTCTTTGGTGACAATTTTTAAAACTTTTCCCAAAACTTAGGGATTTGGAGTACAGTGTGGTAAATTTTCAAAAAATATTGGGTCTTTGGGTGGGATTTTCAGAAAAAATATGCGAATCATTGGGTGACAACAGATGATGGAAAACGGGGTCTTACAGGCCTTAAAGGCGCACACACACACCCACGTATATTAGCATAACACGTAACACACGGCCGCCATGGTTACAGGGAGTAGCAGCGATAATGCGATGATCGTAAAAAATGTGGGGCAATGCCACAGAAATTTTTAACTTAGAAATCAGGGATAAGTATTTGGTGGGCTGTTTCTACATTTTAAAGCAATTTTATGGAATTGTAAATTCAATACAATGCTTTAAATGTAGAAACAACCCACCAAATAGTGAACAAAAAAAGTATTTGAGGAAATTTGTCCTACCGTCTTCCGCAAATAGAACATCTAGTTAACCAATGGGAAAAGGGGTCTCAAAATTGCACTAAACAAGCTGATTGTGGTTTACACCAGTGACAGAATAAAACAAAGATCATAATGTTTGTGTTTGACGGTCAATGTATTGATCATGGTGCACATTATCACACTTAAAATCTGTGATATTCACCGGGAAAGGCTTCGGGAACCCCCAAAACGGGTGATCCCTCTTTTCATGATTATCACGGAATTATTAGCCATCAAAGGGGGGGGGGATGTGCCCTGGTTAAAAATTACTTCATATAACATTGAGTATATGATATCAGCTATGTATTAGGAGAGGGAATTATTGTAAAAAAAATCTGAGCAAAAATGGGCCGTGCAAATTTGTTCACTTTAGCCAAAAAATAGCAAATGATTTAATTGTAATATCATGAGATACAGAATGCTTTAAAAGGGCATTTCATGATACACAGTCTCGTCCCCCGGGACTTACCCAAAGAACTGAAATTTTACAGCATTGACCGTTGACCCGGCCAAGTATAGTATGGGTGCTTAATCTTCGTGCAAATTCGATCTACTCTATAGAAGAATTTCGTAATTTGTATTTATAACTTACAGAAATTACAAGACATGGCCTAGGGATATTGGGCCGCTGGCGAGACAACTAATTCGCTCTTAACATCAAAACACAAAACATCTAGAATCAACACAAATTTTGGAAGAATAACCTTGCTGGAGGATACTTTACCGGCTAAGTTGAAGCAATAACAAAAATAAAATGTTAAAAAAACCAAAAAAGAAAAATTAAAAAAAAAAAGGGTATACTTAATTTTAACCCACACTATCCATATTTGTGCAGAGAATTCCTTTTTTTTTCTAAACTGTATTTTTTGTAAAACTTTGGAACACGCTTTCTTAAGGTTAAAACAAACAAATCAATTGGCACGGTAAGTAGTGATTATGAAAAGGGCCTCTTGGGCCCCCTTATCCACTTGCCGAGAGTACCCATAAAAAAATTAGTTCACTCTATGTTGTTGATACATATATTTGTGACGTATGCTACTACCATACACAAATATTCATTAGAATTAGCGTTTCTTTAACCAATTTTTGAAAAAAAAAGGACCACACTCAACACTCAAAAAAAATAAATAATTTCTGTATCTACTCAATAAAATAAGTGTAATCGGGTTGCATTTTTTTATAAAGTAATTTTAAGAAGTATCTTAAGTTTATGTACTTAATTGCGATAGCTCAAAATGTTTGAAATCAGTTATAACTCATATTAATTTGTATACATGTCACCTTAAAGTCCGCCTATTGCGCGTTATCAGTAAGTACAAAAGAAATATTTTATCAAGTTGCTGGAGGCTCAACTTAATGTTATATAAGGTATGTGGTGGGAAAGGGGAAATTCAGGAGGGAAAACAAAAAGAAAAGTTTTGAGGAAACTCTATGCCCTTCAATTATTCATCCTAATACGATAGCTGTCCACTTATCATGTACAGCAAATGTTATACAGTGGACCTAACCTAACTGGATCGAACCCGGGATCCGATGCTTATGAAAACCCAAACACCTAACTACAATATCCGTTAACTTCACAGGGAATTTGAAAATTTAATTTATAAACATTTTTTTTATTCTTTTTGTAGTTTTAATATATTGCTCATTTTTAAAATGAAACAAATGTCATACAAAAAGATTGAAAGGACTAAAAAATTTGAGGTGGAAATTAAAATATTGTTAAGATATCTGGTTTGAACAAATTGTCTTGTTTAACTTTGAATATTAACTTATTTGAATCTGTTTAATTAAAAGTATCAAGAATGATAACTTCCACAGTCAATTACGTTATCAACAAAAAGTGTAAAATGAGAGTAATTGTTACACTTTTCCATGTTGCACAAATTTACAGACACTTTATTATGTATGGTTGTGTTCAAGTTCAAACGACCCAAACAAAACCAAAAGTCGACAAAAACAAACAAGTTTAAAAACCGATCCGATTGACCAAAAACCTCCGCTTACACTTAACTCCGTCAAAATTTAGCTTTTGGGATAGAAGAAAGTTCATATTTTTCTCATACCACAGTGTAAGTAGGGAGCAGCGCGTCCGTTTTCGCGAAATAACGGTTTGACGATTTTAACTATATGCTTCATATGATGAGAGTAAACTCATGAAAATCGGACCATGGACGAGTCACCCAACCTTGATGTTGATTCTTCTTCCTAAACTCTATAAAAAAGAAGAAATGAAAGAAAGATTTGCTGGCGATTCAAATCGAGTAGTCTTTCTATGGCCTCAAGTAGCTTAAAATGTAATACAAAACATGTGATACACTGTTATGCAAAAAGATTGTGGGTGAAAGGCGTTACGGCATAAAGCTTGCTGACACATTACTAGCTAGTATTATAGTATTGCAGAATGCGGCAAGATATCAAACCTCCTGTGCATTTTGGTGTGAAAAAGTACCAAATTTGGCACAGATGTAGCTCTTGATATGCTTAATAAATCTGGTCTAGGGGCAAATTAATTTCTTCCAAGATGGACCGCCAAATTCAAATGGGCCGCCACTGTAAATGTCTATGGTTACGCGCTGCTATGTTCTTATATGATTTCCCAATACTCAATTTTATTGTTTGTTTTGTGCCTTTTAGAACAGAAATACCTGATGGACACTCCACTGGTAATTCCATTGATTACATTAGCAAATGATCCACAAATGGCAGCCAATTGAAGCAGGGGGGGGGGGGGGGGGGAGCATATCATTTGATGATCAAGAAATGAATTGTTTTTCTTGATTCTTTAGATTTCCATGAGGCTTTGTTGCACAATGGCATTAAAGGATTGAATTCACATACCTAACATACAACCAAATAAAACTTGAATCCAAAATGCAGTGGGCGAAAATCCAAAATGGCGGCTCATTTGTCACTTAAACTTATCCTTGATTAACAAGAAATGAATGTGTTTTTATCTTGATATAAACTCCCTCAAGTCAGGAATTCACATTCAACTTAAGAGGAAACCAATTAAGGTCTGTTGTTTAATTGGCTTCTTTCCAGTTAATTTGGCCAAGAGGCTGCAAACCTCGAATGGCCACTAACTTTTAGAAGTATCACTTACGCGCAGTTACGATTCCTCCGTGCTACTAAGTGTGTGGTTTTGGCTTACGAAGTAAGACTATAACAGAGTGCTGGGTGATAGATCAATATGTTCATCAAACTTTATTTCACAATTACGAACACAGTATGAATCAAAACAAGTGATATGGAGGAGTCGAGCCAAAGGTCTCTAGGGTTCCAAAATACCCTCACCCCCCTTGGAATAACATTAACACGCAAGAAATAGGGCATACCTATTCAAGAAACACACAGAAAGTGTTCAATTGTAAAAATTGTAACACATTCTTGGTAGACTAGTCAATACTTTGAGTTAACGAGTGCTCTGGGACTCCTTGAATTGTTAGTAGGGTCTCTATTAAGAAACAGGGAACCATTTTTGGACATCAAAGGTCAAGATAACTGTCAAGTGAAAGTGTGTTGGCCTGGATGTTGGTTTTGGTATAGATAGCCAGTGTCACTCAGACCCTGCCACACAAGTTCTTTCAGCGTATTAGCAAACTGTGCGCATACGCTAATTTTACAACTAGTAAGGACAAGGTAGTGCAATACACAGTATGATTTCTGTCACCACAGGGAGTATGTTACCTATTAATTTAGAAAGTTTCTTTGTATGACCACTAAAATATGATTCTTTTCTCATTTGAATGCCACTAATGCATTTTTATGAATATGTGTTTGTTGCTATATGTGTGCATTTGTGTAGTGTGTTTGCCATGTGTTTGTGTGTAGTGTGGTGAATTGGAAATTAAGGTTAATGGTAAAAATGTGGTAGATAAAAATGAAAAAAGTGGGTATGACAAGCAAACCAAAGTAAAGGTGGGGAGGGGGTTATCACATTGGAGGAAGTATGGTTCTCACATGGGAGGAAGTATGGTTAGGTACCGCCTTAGTCCCTCACTTTAGGCTATTTTTCAGTTCCAGTGACTTCCATTTTAGAAACATTTTCATTATTTTCAGAGACCCTACTTTTAAGTCAGAGCAATATTCTTTTTTACCAAATTTTTTCAAAACTCCTCAAAAGTAGGCTAGAAATAGGGGGAGATCGCGCTTATTTCTGAATTTCATGACAACCTAGTTTTCGGAGACCCCATTTTGGGGGTTCAAATCAATTGCCCACCCCCCCGGTAAAGTTTTATTAAGAAAGCCAAATGAAAAAAAAAAAAACAAAGACCAAAAGTTGCAGGAGATTCTCTACTGAAAAGATTTTATAAGTACATCAGTTTGACAGGCTCAGTGAATAAACTTTTTTCATGGAATCTGTGGGTGACAGGTGGGAAAGTTTCCTAAAAAAAGGTTGATTTGGTAGTAATGGTGTGACAGGAAAGGGAATGCCTATTACCAAATGCAATTAAGCTTCATAAACATAGATCAGGGTTATAACTCTTGACCATTCTGCCCATGAGGATGTAGTTTGGCTTACTGCAATTTGCGGAAATGAAAAATTGGGAAGATGTCAAAGGAAGAAAGTTCATTTTTCTTCAAAGTTGTAAGAAAGTTGAGAAAACAGCAGTTAATGTGACGGTAAGTAAATTTCTGTACTAATCTCCCTGGCCTGGGCATACCCACAAGCCCTTCCTAATCCTCAATGTCATCTAAATTTACTGTTTAATCCTGAGATACCACCTAAGCATTAAATTGTGCTAAAATTATTTTTTTTAACCTATATAGTTAGTCTTGTAGTGTTTGCTGCCCTGGTTGACGGAGTACTTGAAAATCAGGGTTGCCAAGGACAAAGTCAGTAGTCATGGTGTGGTGAGTTGTTGGTTGATGGGTGGGGGTAGTCAGGTAATTGATGGGATAACAGGATTCAATGGGTTGGGTGATGGGTTGGGTGATGGAGTACTGGGATCGGGAGGGATTCAAGTTTGTTGCCAGTAGTTAGGCCACATAAATTTAATGGAGCCATTTACCATATTGTGTTTTCTTTATAATGAGGAGATTTGCATTTTTAGACAAAAACAGAAATGATAAGATTTTCAAGTGATCCAAAATTTCAATATTTTTTGTTTTATAACTAATCAATTGGAAATCAAGTATGATTTGCAACTGTCTTGCTTGCCATTTAGCCAATTTGAGCAATTTATGGGGAAACCCTTTTCAATTTCATTATTTTTTTAAAATTAAAATGAAAAGGCATTTGCCGATGAACAAATTTAATGGCTATAGGCCTATATCCCTAACATCCGTTTCGGAAAAGCCTACATACCTACGATCACCGCAAAAAGGTGGTAGCATTATCTGTTAGATCTTAGGGCAATTCTCCCTAAAAACAAGAAGGGTCGTTAAGAGCAGGAAATTCCATCATGAGAGACATTTTCAACAAGCATGTGCCCCATCCAGAAGTAACGTGTACGTTTCATTGTCTCACCACAGCTTGAGCCTTGCTCTATTTTTGGTAGAGGATGATGATAAACCTCCTGAATTATCAATAAATCCCAAACCCCATTTCGATTTCTAAAAAAATGACGAATCATGTTCACTCGATTTTTTTTTGCTCCAAAACTTATAAAGAATGTGAAAGTAACTTTATTAATTTACTTTTTGACAAAAATATTATCACATTGCGAAATTCTTACATTCTTTCATCAAACTGGATTCTAACTTTCTAAGGACATGACCATTTGTAAAGTGGATTTATTTTCTGAAACAAATATCAATGACCGTTGCATCGCTTTCTTGGTTTCAATGAGGTGGTACATAAGTTTTTTTTGTTGTTTTTTTATGATCATATATGTTCAATCATTTACTTTTTACCATCTTTTATACAGGCAGACTGGCTTTCGAACCAACAATTCTCAGCGTATTTACTCAGAGTTACCTACACATTCTTGAATGCCTTTGAGTAGTATTCTAATAAAAAATGGAGGTTTGCATCATGTTGCCGGGAATGTTGCATAATGGTTAATTTATGCTACAATCTTGGACAAAAGTGTTGGCACACTTTTCTTACCGTACGTAAAATCGTCCCCCTCTCCCCCGGAACAAAGTTGAAATCTGAAATTGTGTTACGGTGCGCCGCACAGTACCAACATTGATCATGTGGGGACCGGGGAAGGGAGGTTTTAGGGATTAGCAAAGGCTTCAAGCTTGATACCAAAAAAAGTTCAATTCGTACCTTCCAAAAATGGCCGAATTATGTAAAAGGAGCTGATTTCCACAAGTTGTGCCAACTACTTTTACAAAGATTGTAGTAGCTTCACGTCTGCAAATTCGTTTTTTACCCCAGAGTTTTTATACAATGTGTTTGAACCTACCACTTGGCCCATTTGCCACCTCTTTGAAGATTTTCATTCTGACCGGAATTCATCTATTCGAGTGGGATTTTTAGCCATCAAAGTAAAAGAACCCCTCGTCGTTTCACTTAAGACGCCGCCATTACGACAATACCGGCCTAGTGTGGCACGTCTGTAGTGATTTGGTTGTCCTATCTGTCATAATTATTATTGGCCACCAATAGCTCCCAATGGGCACAAGTATATACGAATTGCCGAATGGGGTCATGAACCCCATTCGCCACTCCACCTGCATTATTTGGTGTTCAGAGTCTGTTAACTTCATCTTTCATTGCATGGCATGGATGTTATGTTGGGTATTAGGTACATACAAAAAAGTTGATAGTAAAAGTAGGGAACTCGGTTTATTTTTATTTTATAACTACTAACCTTTAATCCAAAATTATAGTATACCTTGGCGTGCGTGCAACATGAGCTCAACCTGGCTTAACCAACTGGCGTGCCCTATTTATACGCAATTTTTCTAGAGTGAATGAGCACATATCGTCGACCACATCACATACTGTCTTATCTGACATTTTTGAGATATTTGCATATGTACTTATAATGTTCTGGTCTACACATGCACAAAGTTACAATATTGAAAGTGACCTAATTAGTGAGATATTAATTAAGAATTTTGATCAATAAGCTCAAAACTGCATATCGCGATTTCACATACTGTCGTATGTTTCATTTACACGTAATTCCAATAGGAGTATAATTACCGCTGTTCGTAAAACAAGCTGTTTACGCTTTTCACATACAGATCTATCTATGTGCGTCGTATCTGCCTCGTGCTTGAACATGATGTTTTTCACATACTGATCTATCTAAACGCATTGAAATATAACGGTGAAATTAGTGGGGGGGGTGTCGTATGTGCAAAAATACGACTTTTTGCGTTTCACAGACAGGGACTTAATTTGAAGCTTTATATCAGGAATACATTGCAATTTCAAAACTCAGCAAGGTTAAAACTTAAATTTCAGAATGGTTTCTTCATAATGCAAAATTCAAAAGTAAATTGTAATGCTTAATTCCATAGTACAAACATGAAATCTCCCGGTAGAATTTCAATGGCGATTTTCTCGAAAACGGCATTTCGTCAGATAAGACGGTATGTGATGTGGGCGACGATATGAATCAGGTCATGCGACTTGCTTGCCTGAGTCCCGATTTTCAAGAAATGACTTATGTGTCGATATATAACTTATTGGTCCGAAATGAATACGACGAACGTGTAAACCAATTTTTTTTTTTCTCATGAGCTTTGAGGTAATTTATTTGGTGATAGTTGACCAAACAATTAATACGAACCAGAATGTGGTCTATACTTATACTCGTGATAAAGCGGTCTCAAGTAAATAATTAGCTTGTTTTAAAGTGATTTAAGTTGAACGGAGGCAATATGTTTGATTGGTTTTAGAGATATGATTGCAGTAAGCCATCTAAAATACAGGGTGAGTCAAAAAGATTTACACTCGATTTCAGAAAAATATTAAAAATATTTAACAAGTTTAGAAATTGGTTTTATACACGAAAACAATAGCTCATTATATATACTATCATTGGTAAAGAAATCTAAAGTTTACCTTTTCGCATATTGGAGATATGGTAAATTGACGGAAAGCCGCCAAAAACCATATTGGACCACGGTTTTGTACAATCTTTCACGTCCACAGCAGCAAAAGCCATTGAGTACTGTCATCTAAATGCTTAATAACTTTTGTATTTCGTTTCTAAGTACTATTTCATAATCCGTAGAACTGTTATTGATAATATTTCTTAACAATAGTTAATGACAGTAGCGTAACAGGGACAGGAGGGGAAGGGGAGGCACTGTCCCCTCCCATATGCATGGGCCTTACCATGGGGCTTAAGCTAGCGGTAAAACAGGAAAGTGGGAAAAGGACAAGCAGAAAAGAGTAGAGAAAAGAGAGGAAGGAGAGGAAAAGATTGAGATGCACGGGAAAAGGCAGTGGACGTCAATGTCTGTATGTCCAATGTTGATTCCACAAATTAACCCCCTCCCCCATAAGGTTATGAAGGAGCAGGCGGAAAAAGTGGGTCAACCGGCTGTATCGCACAGGATTGCCTTAATATTTGCATTCAGTTTCGGTGAAATGATATGGGAACAATTTCGAACATTTATTGAAGTAATGCCCTTTCAAAATTTGGGTGTAAGATTCCATGATTTGTTATTGATTCAGAATAATGAAATAGTTTGACATTTTCTGCGAAAGTTTACACAAAGGTATCAAAGCAAGCAAAGAATGTCATAATGTACTGTGTAGGACTCATCCAAAGTCCCTTGGGCCAAATTCCAAAAGTGATCGTGGGACAGTGAAAATGGGTATACGAATCTTAAGTTAGCATAATAGTTTTGTTGTATGTCAAGCAAAGTTCAAAAATCAAATCAAATCTCTAGTAGGTGAAATGATCTAGTTTTATATGTGATAATCGGTATCTTTGGTAGATTTTTCACTACTGTAGAAAAATTCAAACAAAACGAGGTAATCTTTTTGACTCACCGGTATTTGCTGAACGGCTTATGAATTGCTAAACTTCTTTGTTTATTCCAACAATGGATGTAATTTCTTTGAATTGGGAGGCCTGGGCTTGGCCAACCACGATAATTCGTGCACCATGTGCCCATTCGCATGTGCTACGGGACCCATAACATTCGCAATTGTTTTGAAGTTGATTTAAAAAAATGTTTGAGCCTTTTAGTCAATGGATGACAAACGAACGATCAAGATGATCCGTAGTCCCTATGATGCATGAACGCTACATAAGACAAACAAGACTTTTGAAATGCAGGGCAGAAGTTACTCGCTTCTCCCCCTTGCGTGTTGTACCAACCAGCGGTACCATTGACACGACAGTTAAGCTGCAGCGACGACCGGCTCTCGTTCATAGTAATATGGTAGGCGGTTCATAAATATCCCGGTTGAATGGGTATTAGTCCAAAGAAGGCGGTCCAACCTTCAATCAAGGCCCGGTCGAGCGGCAGATAGTAAAACCGAATGGGTTCCGGATTCTGATTGGCTGAAAAGCATAATCCGATCGGTTTTTACGGTCGACGAGACTTCCACACTCGTTCGGTTCCATTCGAATAATGACCGTCATGGCTAACCATACGCTCGTAAAACAGGTCGCAAAACTATTGTATGGTACAAACAACACGAGATCAATATTGATGCTAAATGCATTTGCATCACAATTGCATCGATGTACATAGTTAAGTAGATATCGACATAGATTGTAAGAATTGTGCATTTCTTTAAAAGCATGAAACTTGGCATAAATTTTACAATGTAAATACTGAATTTTGATTCCTTTTTAGACATGAAACCACGTCACCGTCAATTATCTTCAAGGTAAAAACAAGGTCATTTGGGTCCCTTTAAGATCATTTGATCATTTATTAAAAGTAGGAGATAGCATGTTCCTAAGAATGAGTTTTAACATTGATTCTAGTTTTTATTCGTACTCTTTTCATCTTTCAAACACTGATGATATGATATGATATGAGACTATATTATGATATTTGGAGACGAAAATCAACTTGAATTTGGGAAGAAAAATGCCGTACTAAACAGACACCAAACTTGACAGTGCCCGAGTTGCCGGTTTTCCCTCATGTTGGCCGACGGTGGGCCACCTTTTAAAGAAATATGAGACCCTTGGCGATTGTTAAAATGGATGTCCATTGCCATATTTACACAGCATTGTACTGTCCATCCCTATCAATGTTGAACACCTGCATTCAGCATTATTAACATTGATCTCGTAGTACGTTTTTATTGTCAATGTATCAATCTATTTTATAGTATTCATGTTTTATGAATATACCAGATGAATAAATTCTGTTATCAATGGAGCATTTCAACGAGGAGGCCTAGGGCTAGGCCTGGCCCTATATCACTTATTTTTGCCATTTTGGTTTTTCAACACATCTTGGTGGGCAATGGGCTGAGGGCAACTTTCACAGAGCGGATACTGGCGGGATGAAGAACGGGGAATTCGCATATTAACTTATCTTGAGCATATTTTTTGGGGGAGAGCAAAGCACCCAATAAAGCACGACTCAATCATTTAAGGACGGTTCTCTCTGAACAGTGGTTTGGTTTAGTTATAGCACCAGAAAAAAAAATAACCTATTTAAAAAAAACTTAACAATAATGGCACATTTTTTGAGAGCACCCCATTTTTCAAAATTTGATATTTTGGCAAGTTACGTTTGTATACTTGTTTGTGAAACTATACCTGCGAACGAGAATGCTCAAAATGTGATATTTATCATAAATACGCGATTTTGTATTAGAATTGGGATCCCGATTGACTTAACGGCAGACTGGAAATGCCAACTTTATGTCCGTTCATGATGAAATAGTGCCACCTGAGAAAATAACCTCTAACCGCCTCTACCTCTGCTTGTTTATGGGGCCGGTCAGGACAGCAGGCAAGTTCAAAACTTACTTTTTTGTTTTCTTTTCTTTATTCATAAACTACGAAAGGTCCTCGGTTGGTATTCTACAACGAAGTGGGAATTTATACAATTTGTATCCTCATAAAATCTCCTCGTGTCCATTTAAATGAAGAAGGCCCTCTTTGATTAAGTCGCAATGTATGTCACAAATAGAGCCATGAAAATGTTTAATGATGTGTTAGGGTTATGCAACCTTATTCTGCATGTTTTCATGTATTTTGACTCCTTTGACCTTTTGTGAACTCTTAGGTTACATTGAACTTGATCTGTGCAGGTGGTTCCATATCCATTGTTTTCCAAATTTAATTCTCTACCTTCTCTGCAATTTGATGCTTTTATCACAAAAAGGCACCATTCTTACCATTATCTTCTTAACTAACATTACATTGCTGTGGTAAATAGACCAACTTTGGGACAGATTGAGAAAACGGGCAACTTCGGGTACTGTCAAGTAGGTGGTCTTGTTTATAGTCTGATTTTGTATTCCTGTCAGTAAACGCATCTTGTCGATGGTAAGAATACATTTGGAGGGGATGTGTTGAGATTAAAACAAAAAGCCGTAACGCTCAACTTGTTCAACTGAATTTGATGCTGTAACCCATTTTAACATGAACCTTTTTGTATGAAATATGTAAGGCTTTAAACCGAACCAACTGAATAGATTGTCTTACATTCTGAGACACGCTATCGATTTCCCTTTTTTTGGAGTCAATCAAAGTAGGGATAAAGTGTCATGAATATCGAGGCCGGGTTAACCTTTTAACGTTGAGGAGGATGCGGCCACGTAAATATTGTAGTTCGTATATATGAGAGTTCTTATGAGTGGCCAAAACTCTGATACTTATAGACAAATTAATTTGACCACATGTAATGCATTATCTGGAACAAGGCGAATAAATGTAAACGTATCAGATTTTCTAATATTCTATCGTGACGTAAAAATAACTTTGGCGGTAATACTTATTCCTATCATTTTCTTTTCTATATTGACTCTTCAGAGTTTTGTTCAAGTTTGGTGTTTGGAATTTATTTGAGGTTTCATTTGCCTTGCATTTTTGTTCGTGAGAAAAGTGGCATTTTTTAATGATGGCCTTGTTAAGGCTGATCTAGTATCGTCATATCGAAATTTCTATTGTATTGATTGGGTCAGTATAAAGACAACCTTCAGAACGAATGGATCGTCGACACGCCCCAAAAAACTTTAAATGAACTGACAGGAATAAAAAACCTATATAGAAAGGCATTTTTCTTCCCAAGTAAGGTTAGATTTCGTCTCCAAATATCATACTTTAGAAATACGGCGTTACAACACATCAAGTTTTCAAAAACTAGAATCATTGTAACTCATCTTAGAAGGAACATGTTATCTCCGATTTTTTGGACTGAAAATACTCAGAATTTCGGCTGTAACCGACTTCAATCTCTGTTTCGTCTCCAAATGTAAACAAAACCACTGCGCTCGCGCGGATATACCTGTATGCCGCTCACGTCATACTTGTTCAACTGAGGGTGCCCCCGCTTCTGTCGAGATGATCAGGAACACCGAAAGATAACTCCCTGCGAGGAAGTGGCCTTGTTGCCGTCATGCTTTTACAATGAGTTGCCAACGTGATAGAATTGGGATTAATCGGCGTTGCGTAATGTAATAGGGAAGAACTTTCTCATTATATCCTACTCCATGGACCATCTTCCAATGAACTCACCCCAAACGTGTATGGAAATGAAGGTTTTTTTTTTATGATGAAAGGCAAAAGAAGAAATAAACATTTTTAAGGTTTTCAGCTTCATGATTCAATTCATTTGGCCTAGTCACGGACGATTTCAACGCATCATTTATATTCAATAAGACATAGGCGTGTTCCACGGTGGACTAAAGGGGCGTAACTTGGTTGGAGTACGGGTGGGTAAGTCCTACCTCTTCTCCCAATGTGGACCTTGTTTCATCCTTATTTGTATATTTCGATACCGCCTGAACACTTTAATGATTTGTAAAGAACATTCGTTTTTATTTAAACCGTCGCACCATCAGGTCTTTCATTTTTGATAAAACGTCAACTCAATCCGTCCTTTTAGTGAGAAAGAACTGCAAACAAATGTAATAAATTTCATGGATTTTAGACAAGACGTTTAGAGGGGCGCGATCTGCCCACCGATAATTGCTGCATGACCAACTAAGCCACAATCTAATAGTCCAATGGTCAGAGCTGTTGTTTGTTTTGAATGACATGGTATTGTTGAGGTCTCACAAAAAATCATATGTGGATGGGGGATATGGATTTCCAAAACCGCTTATGACAAAACAGCGTGAGCACCAAGCCTGTTATTGACGAGTCGTATTCTTGTTTTCTTTTTTTTATAAGTTATTGATTATCAGGCATTTAAGGTATTTTTTACGCCACTCTTACTCCTGGCTATACCCAGAGTAGGCAGGAGCTGTTGAGACGACAGGCACCAGGCGTAGTTTGACCTACTTTTGCAGCAAAAGACGTTGGATTCTGAAACTGCGGATCCAAGACAAGCAAACTGCATATGTTAGTACGGCACCTAGAAATCAAGATGTACGGTGGAATGTTAAAAAAAAAGGCACCACAAGTAACTCGAAAAAAATACCTCATTGAGGAGTATTACAAAACATTCCATTGCCCACCATGTCTAAACCGAAGGTATACTTGAGGAACTACAAAGAAATTCCTGGCGAAGACGGGCGCATACCTAGCCCAACATTTTCACAATGTCTTCCTAATATAATGGCGAATCCCTTATTGTATCGATAAAAATTATTCTACAGATAAATTTCTCACGCAATTTGGGATAAGTTGTTCCACATAACAGTCTAAGGATCCACGGGCAAATAGGTCCTTACAAGGATAGACAAGACACTGTGGGTCGAAACTGCCTGAGTTATTGAGGTCCACATTTTAATACACATGGAAATAGCCAGGATCGATCAAGGACCGACCAAGACAGAACCCCGGCCATGTGTTCAGTGCAGTCCCCAAGGGGACATTAAGAAATTCCCACTGAGTGCCCGTTGATGCATTGTTTCATTGATAAATTGAAGCAAGTTGAAGTATGCATGTATGTAGTGTAATACCGTGTGATATATAAATGTTGAGCCCTGTTGTGTTTTGTAGTATGTGAATACGTGTATCAAAAACATATTTAACATAAAAACTGGATGATGCTTATTTACTATGTGTGATCTTTTTACATTATTGGTACATTGGTCAAGGCACTTTTTTAAGTTTGTTTGATGCAGTATTTGCAGACAACATTCAGTATGTTTAGATCTATCAGTTTTTCGCATAATGATTTCAAGTGCCCAGTTACTTTATTACCATATGTTAATCAGTTGTGTTAGTGGCTGAGATGTTCAAACATAAGAAAACACTTATAACTGAGCTACAATGATACGTTAAAAGCAACTAAAAATAGTGCATATATTTATGAGTTTGATAACACTTAAGCTCAATGATAAAGCATGTATTTATTATTAATGTATATTCTGCTCTTCAGAAGTTTGTATTTTAGCAGTTACAAAACTCAATAGTGATAAATATGTAAAAAATAGCCGGTCATCTGGTTCATATGTATTGTCATCCCAGTTGTTTTGATCTTTACAAGTTCAATATCTTTACATATTTACATGCGGCCAACATCAACGCAAATCCCACCAGTGGGAACAATAGAGTACAGATTGGCCATGGACTTGCCTACTGTAAACTAACATAGGGTGACCTAATTTGTTGGGAAGATAAACAGCTTTGAAAGTGGGTTGGATTGAGGTCATTATCAACTTGGAAACAGACCGACAGTCGAAGGTTAGCGAGACATAATTTGGCGCGGATTAAGTGAGTACTGGTTAATTACTAAACAACCAGACACTTTGATATTTTCCTTCTTTACCATTTTATTTTTTTGAGACTTGCGACTAAAACATGATTTTTATATGCTCGAGTTACCACAAGCTGTTAAACTTAGCCCAAGTTGGACATTTTAATAGTATTGAGAGATTGTATAAAGTATTCAGTAAACAATCTGTACTTATGCAAAAAGAGTCATTTCGTAATTAGAGCATGAGCAGAATATATAGGGGGCCTTATTTAAGGAGTTAGGCATCACTATGCAGAAAAGGTTAATAACCATTGTCATTAGTATAGACCCTCCCTATAGGTCACTGCTGGGTAGTAGTATCCAAATTGTGGTGTCACTTTGTCAATTGGGGCCAGATAACACTTAAGGAACCAAGATCTTTTTCACTCCCGTTAGTGATCGGGGGGGGGTGCAGGGACCCCATCCCAAGGAAACCACTTTCACAGAGGAATGTTTGCACGAATTTCTTTACCCGGTGTGAAGGGTCATAATACAAACCCAAAGCAGTATTAAAAAAAATATTGGGCCTGCAAATTAGGGGCAAAACATTGTTTTCAAAAAACGCGAAATTGGGCGCAAATAAGAAGGCAAATTTTGCTACGCACGTATAGCATAAGTCACAGAAATCAAATAAAAAAAAAAGTACTGCCTTGCATTTAATACACAGATTTCAACGCCAATGCCAGGTTATGTTTGACCATGCAAACAGCAAAAATACCAAATACGTTTTTTTCTAGAGGTTTCGAGATCGCAAATCGCTGCTTATCCCTTTAGTGCCCAATGTGGGGTGTCAATGGGATTTTCCAACTAATAAACATTCAACGGATTGGCGATAATTTTTGGGTATAAAAAGAAGCGCATTTAAGGGGGGAACATGGGCATTTCATAAAATATTATATTATTGCAATCACAGCACTAGTTTCTTTGAATACAAGTAAGTGATATACCAAAATGTTCGCGTATATGAGCTTTTCAAATATAATTTGTCTCGGATCATATTGACTTCGGTATGCTAATAGCAGGGGTTAAAAGGTCCCGGCACCAAGAAAATCAGAAATCAAATGACAATTTGCCCCTCCCCATTTATCTCAAAATAGAAATATATTTGACACATAGTTTGTTTCTTAAACAATTACTACGAAAAGGATCTTTGATCTTGAGCGCGTTTACCAAATTATAATTCGGTTGCCTGGACAACGTTCATATGCTTTCTGCCATTTTGCTGTTGTTGGCATACAAAAATCAATGCAACTCAACAACTAAAAGGTTTTATACAAAATCCTCTCAAATGATCATAGTATGTACACTAAACTAGTTTTGTGCCAAATTTGAAGTCAATAGGTCAAACCCTTTTTGAGATAAGCGTGGGGGAAAGTTTGCAACCTTCGAAAAATGGCAAAAAAAGATATAGGCCAATAAAGGTCCAGAAGCGTTTAACTGTTAATTAATCAATTATTAAATTAATTAATTATTGCAAGTTTGTTTCTTAATTCTAAATTTATCAATTCTATTAATAATACTATTTTTTTTAATTAAAAAAAAATCTGTAAATGGTCACTTTTACCCCAAAATTAATTTATTTTTGTAATTCTATTAAATATTACTGCTTGAAAAACAATGAAAAACAAAGTAAATGTAGCTGCTTGAAAAACAATACGAAACATAAGAAATCGTCTTTCACTATGTGATGCTGTACACTCCGATCAAGCATAACATTTGAACGAAATGTCCGATTTTCACCAAATAAAAAGTAAAATACTCCTGAAAGTTGTGGGAATTCAGAAATTTAGAAAACTACAATTTAATCTCTCAAAAGCAAACTGACACCATGTCCCCCCTTAAGAGGCAATTACAAACAAAAATCGGCGCAAAAATCCCACGCGTAAAGCGGCCAGCGCGAAAACAAATTTTGGGGATCCATAGGACCCCCCCCCCGGTCACTTAAAGTGTTAAGGCATTTTGTAGCCAAATACCAGGTAAGAAATCTATAGGCGTCATATCTATAAGAAATCACTACATATGACGTAATATATGAATGTTGCAAAATCTCTTGTTGCACCTTTGACTCATGAACGGTAAGGCCGATTTGCATTTTTATATAAAAAAAGTGTAGGTAAAAGTCAGATTATATACCCAAAAATACGACGAAAGAAATCTCATCCATAACTCAGCCATCGCGAAAAAAATCGGGGTCCACATAATGCTAATTATGTAAACAGATTATATTTTTGAACATTTTAACCTGATTTTTCTGGAATGATAAAAAACATTTTCTTGACAAATTGATCTACAGAACACAGCATATGTATTAGATGCCTTACATCATGTATGCCATGCCACCTACAAGGTGAAGCATTCCACGACTAGGTTTAAAATTATCATCGTAGTATCTACCGTAGATAGCAGTTTGAAGTTAAAATTTCCAAAAACCCTATTGGTAGCGTTACTTGCCTGTCAACAAAGGGGCTTTACTGTTTTTTGTTGTTATTTTGTGTTGTTTTGTTGTATTGTTTTTTTGTGATGTTTTGTTGTGTTGTGTTGTGTTGTGTTGTTGTTTTGTGTTGTTTTGTTGTGGTGTTGTTTTGCTGTGTTGTTTTGTTGTGGTGATGTTTTGCTGTGTTGTTTTGTTGTGTTGTTGTTTAGTTGTGTTGTTATGTTGTGTTTTTTGTTGCTGTGTTGCTGTTTTGTTGCGTTGTTTTGTTTTGTTTTTTTTCTTGTGTTGTTTTGTTTTGTTGTGTTGTTGTTTTCCAAGTTTCTCAAGCTTTTCCTTGCTTTTTATCCCAGCTCAAACCTGAATATCAAGGTTTGAAACGAGTCGGGAGTTTATAGCTTGGATAAACTTAAAATATCCAAAAAGTTTCTAAGGAAAAGAAAACCCGGAATTTCATAAGCCAGAATTTCCAAGTTAAAAAATGAGCTGGGATTTGAAAATGGTTTGATTTTTTTTCCAGGAAGAGCCAGAAGTTTCCAGTATTTAGCATAAATGCTGGATTCATCCTTTGCAGGGTTTGTTAAAAAATGTTCACATTTTAAAAACTGAATTGCACTTGGAGCATTTTCACACATTGTTCATCTTGTAAAAGGCCGTTTTGGGTCAAGTTGTAACTAGCGTATAATATCTTCATTTGAAAATTGAAAGTTATTTGAAATCTGCGAGACATTATGGTAGCATTGTTCGTGTGCGTGCGTGCGTGTGTGTGTGTGTGTGTGCGTGTGTGGTGTGGTGCAGTGTGTGTGTATGTGCGTGTTTGTGTGTGTGTGTATGTAAGGGTGTACTTACATTTCCTACATTGTGGGTTTGATTTCGAGTTTAAGTGAACATTGTGGGCTTTTCTTGACATTGTGGGGTGAGTTTCTTGACATTGTGGGTTTTTTCTAGTAGTATTACTGCGTTACGAACTGCCTTATGGCGGAATAAACTGTAATCTGGTATTGAGGTTTATTCAGTAAAAGAGTAGAAAAGAGGATTTTTCTATTTTAGTAACTTTATAGGCCTGCGGCGCAATCCTCTTGGCTAAGAAAAGTGAGAAAAAAATGAAAAAACTGAAAAAATCTAAAAAAAATGTCTAAAAAAGTGTCTATTCTCGCGACATCCGAAGTATTTAGCCATAGACCTATTAAAGTATCGGCAAGTAGGTCTGAATATTGTAGTATACATAGATAATAAATAAAACTACGTCCTGTTCCTGCAGCGGGTTAAATGTTAAATAATTAAACAGTCATGCGTTTTGCTGATAAATACTTAGAATTAATTAATGTTTCTTCAGCCAATTATATGGTGATATGTAATTTGATCCAGAATGCATTTCCTTGTACAAAGTCCATGAACAGGTACCATGAACAATACTAGACTGTATCAAACACCAAAATATTGCTGTATTTAGTTAATTTGGTCTATTCTCAACTCACAAAAAAAAAACGTTAGTTAACAATTTTAGTCCATCATGGTGAAGAAAATGGCAAAACAGAAATGGCGACTTTTGGCCGCCATGAAAGTCATTGTTTCGGCCCAAATTCTGAATTGATCAATATTGTTGATTTTTCTTTCACTAATATTAATATCTTAGAGTACTCTTGACATGTGCAGAGTTTCGTTGAATTATACCTTTGAAAATGTGTTTTTGGCTTCTGGGATCCAAGACCCCCACCCCCATTATCCACTAACGTGTATAAAAAGACCTTTTTCCTTTTTTATTTTTAAATTATACGTGCGCCTCCGGGGGGCAGTTGCATTCAAAGGTGGATATGATGCGTGAACATGGACTTCCGAAATGCACCCTAATAAGTATTTCCACCGACTAAAAAACCTACCTTAAACAAGCATTTTTGTCTGTTTTTGCTACCATAAACAAGTCTTTTTGTCAGCTTTTGCTACCTTAAACAAGTAATCAACGCATTGTGTTGATAATATATACCCTTATTAACTGGCTTTGCTAATGTTGCTTTACTTCCAAATTACAATATTTTTATGATTGTGATCTCGCGTACATCACAATTTCAGGGTTACGAAAAAACATACCCTTTTTTCCATATTTGCTGTTTTTGACACCCTAATCAATGTACGCGCGTACATCCACCTTTGAATACAAGCCCCCCCCCCCGGGGTGCGCCTATAGGCCTATGTAAGTATCTAATAAGTAATAACGTTAAAGGTGCAACGAGAGATTTCACATGTCAGGTTTAACTAAAAAATCGAAAGTACAGATTTAAAGATGTAAAGCTTTCCATCAAAAATACTCCCATCTAAAAGGATTAAGCTGAGAAATGTTTCTTTGTTACAAAAATTATAAAATTTCTAATTTCGTATAGGAGCAAATACGAAATTCAGCCTATGTTTTATATTGAAATATAGGCAAATCAAAATCACGTTTTTCTCTCTTTTAAGACATTTCTGCAGTCAAATACAAGGTAAGAAATCTATTGAATGTCTAATCTATATGAAATTACTATTATGGCACAATATCTGAGTGCCTTAAAATCTCTCGTTGCACCTTTAATAACCATTATTGACCTTGCAATTATGGATACAACTCAATGGGAAAATGACTTGTATTTTGCAACACCCATAAAATACAAGATTGTCTTAAATATCAATATTTGTGTTAAACATGTAGATCTAGAGATTAACATAAAATTAGTTTCCAAAGGCTATGATTAAGTCGCATGTTTTGTTTTGAAAACAATGCCCTGTAGCAACTGAACGTTCTATATAGGCCTACTTTCAGGGGCAGCTTTTGGCACATTCTTGAACAGACGAAATCAGGAGGCTTGGGACCTACTTGTACAAACACAAAGAAATTCAAATAAACGCGGATTCATATAGATATAACTCAAATTAAAAAAATAGGAAAAATACAAACACAAATTCAAATAAACGGATTTACATAAAAAAAATGAAATAAAAAATTAAAATTAAAGGAAAAGAACAAATAAAAAAAGCAAATACAAAGATAAAAAATGAAGGAAACCAATCAAAATCAAACGCCATTAATAGGCGGTATGGGACCTACTTAGCATCTGCATGTTTTAGATTTATGGAATTATTTACCCCAGTTTCCCCCACAATCATCAAAACATTACAATTTTTCAGTTCCAGTTTCTCCTCAGACCAGCTTCATTCTTATTGGTATTATGAATACGCACTTGGCGCTAATAGTGTTTGATTTGTATTCTGTTATTTAATTTAGGTAAGCTGAGATGAGAGTAAATATATAAAAAAAAGTTATGTAGAAATATTACAGTTTTGCTACATCAAAAATCAGGGTGCTTTCAGTTGGATTTTATTCCATTTTAAGTACAGCAATTTAACCAATAGATGGTTTATATGTTTCATCTATTATTAGCACGTAGAGCCAGATTCTTGAAAGAAACCTAGAATCCGCGATCTGGCCTAACAAGATTGCAGTTGTTGCTTTGTTCTTGAAAAAAGGTCCGACCCCGTAGGACATACGCTACGCGCTAATCCAACTCGCGCTATTACACACTTTACGCCAGCCTTACTTCCGCCCGTGTGAACACAGCTACTATTATTTAGTTGTACTCATCACCCCTGCCTCATCCTAGAACTAATATTCGCTTTTGGACGCACATACTTTAGCAAGAATAACATTGTACAAATCCACTGTGTGTACGCTGTGCAGCATTATTCCTCAACTTTGGCGCATTTTGGAACTGTTGAGTTTATTTGAGCTACAGATGCCTATTTAGAGGCCTTAACTTGGTCTAACTAAACTACGAGCAAAATTGGAAAAAGTGTATATCCCTAACGTCCCTTAATTGCATTTAAATGGACCTTTGAAAATCAAAATCACGGAGCGGTCCCCTGCCTTGTTAAAGAAGAAAATTGCCCTAGACCTAACAAGAAAAATAAGCTCCCTTTTTGTGTCGTCTGCAAGATAAAAGGCACATAAGGATTACTCTGGTATGTCTGTGTGTCTGTGTATCTGTGTGGGTGTCTGTTGTCAAAATGTTAACCCTTAATATATTGCATGCCGTATGAGTTCCGTAAAGACTACGATGATGTAACTTGGTGGAAAGGAGGGGCGGGCGGAGTGACATGTTGGTGACCTCATGTGACCTTGGTGACCTCATCTGAAATTTGGCCCCATTCACACATATTTACTTTTGGTCTCAATGCGATGGTAGACTTAATAACTTGAAAGGTATGAGGAGATATTCTGAGATATAAATATGCACTTGGTTTGCACTTGATCATAGAACACCTC